>CACRXK020001079.1:0-60862 GCA_902702795.2 Paramuricea clavata | reverse complement strand
ATATATATATATATATATATATATATATATATATATATATATATATATATATATATATATATATATATATATATATATATATATATACATATTTATTTGAGAGATATATATGTGCTGAGTGGTTATATTACTACCTTAAAAAATAGGCAGAAACTCGACGTTTCGAACGAAGGGCCTTCGCTCGAAACGTGGAGTTTCTGCTTATTTTTTAAGGTAGTAATATAACCACTCAGCACAGCATTTTCACATTGGTATAGTGTTTTGCCGGTTTGTGTTTGCCATGCATGCATTTTCGGTACGGCTTGGCTGTTTATTCATCGAAATGCACAATCTCACAAACGTTATACATGCATGGGAAACTGGCACAACTTCCCGACGCGACTAAATATATCTGATACTGCTGCTTAAATTGTCTCCAATTTTCTGATGTATTTCCATCGAAACTTAAAGCACTCGGCTTATGAAAGCTATCTATAATATTATACCTCACAATGAGCTTGTCCAATCAGAGAACTAAATTTGTACCACATGATCATGGTATTTTTCAGCGAATACTATGACCTAGGCAATTTGAACCCTGGGTGTTTTACCCGGGGCCATGGTATTCGACTTCGAATACTACGCTTGAGCGGGAAATTCGACTTTTTTAAATGTAAAGTTATCAAAAGTTGTGTTTTGAAATTAAAAGTTAATAGAATGGTATTTGTTTTCTACATTTTTTGAAAGGTTCGGTATAATATACCATTTATAGACCTTTCACTCGGGGTATTCCACAAAAAATTACCCTGCGGGATGAAATATTCCTCGGGCTTCGCCCTCGGAATATTTCATCCCTCAGGGTAATTTTTTGTGGAATACCCCTCGTTTCAGGTCTATAACTGATAAGAATCCCACTCCTGACACCATGTAAAATACATTTAATTTCAGTAAAACCTACAGTCTTGACAACAACAAGCCTTTATATTATCCTAAATACTAATTTACATAAACTGTCATGCTAAATGTGACAAATGTAATATAATATTCTAATCCCAACCTATAAAACCATCCAAGGCCTATAAGCTTAGCAGAACTTTACATCTTCTCCGAAATTACCCAGATCAATTTTTATTAACCTTTATATTATGACCTAAAGCTTGTTACGCATGCGTAGACATTATTTACATAATTGTCCCGTAATAATTAGATAGTGTTGGTTGGTATAAATACCTGTAAATAATGTACATTGTTATGCCGCGAGGCAGCACTATTCTTGCGATAAATTTTAAATTCATATGGCCATATGATTAATTTTTGGTGGTTCGATAATGTCGGACCGATTTATTTACTTATTTATAAAGCTTTAAGCCTGTTTTCCACTAGGCGGAATTTTGCGCGCGGAGCGGAATTTTTCTTTGTCTTTTCTAATTAGTTCCACCCGAGAAATCACAAGACAAAGAAAAATTCCGCTCCGCGCGCAAATTCCGCCTAGTATATAGCCTCACTAAAATCATTGTCTAACGGAAGCAAAAGTTGCCGCTATATATAGCTTTTGAACTTGCATGATTAGGCAAAATAATTTGTTGTTATTCGTTGTGACTGCACGGGACCAAATCCTGAATAAATTGAATGTCGATGCATGCGTGTCTTTCACGTTGAAGCGGATCTTTCTGAAAACTTATAGTATTGCTCGAACGATCGCAGTAAAAAGTTATACCACATATGCGCAAATATTTCTTGTGAAGATTCGGAGAGAAGATGGGTTCCCACGTTCTTCTCAGATAGTGATAGATAGATAAATAGATATAGATTTATTTAAACAACCTCGTCAACTATAAAGCTGATTTCCACGAGGGGCGTGTGAACAAGAACTATACAGCAAATATGAAAGTATTTAAAAGTTATTTACAAAATAGAAGGCATAGTATAAAATATATTAAGTATTTATTAAAACTATAAGATGTAGTATATGAGGTAATAGTGTATTTACAGATGTATATATTTGCTTTAACTATATCAATGTGAGCGGCGAAGGAAGAAAGGGATTTACTCTCTTTAATTTCCTTAGCAATAGAATTCCAAAGGAATGATCCATCGTTGACATAAAACTGACTTTTTTTCAAATTATTAGTCCCGGGTCCGGTAAGCAAAGAGTACTTGAAACGTTTCGAAGATTATAGCTAGTTATCTTACTTTTATAAGTGAATAAGTTAGTGAGTGATTGAGGGCCCACGTTATTTAATAATTTATATTTATCCGGCACATACTTGTACCTTTATCAGGTAGGAAGCAGCGGGACATAAAAACGATATCGTCCCGGATATCGTTTTCTGTCCCGGATATCGTTTTTTGTCCCGCTAAATTTCGCGCCTTGTCAAAACAAAGATGGCCGACTCGAGGTTCGTGTTGGTTGATGTCGACAGTTTATCGAAGGAAACAAGA
Organism: Paramuricea clavata; assembly: GCA_902702795.2. Classification (NCBI taxonomy): domain Eukaryota; kingdom Metazoa; phylum Cnidaria; class Anthozoa; order Malacalcyonacea; family Plexauridae; genus Paramuricea; species Paramuricea clavata. The sequence continues at coordinate 58,441 of CACRXK020001079.1, read as the reverse complement.
ACGATAATACAAAACGAAAGACTTAAATTGTATATTATTTATATGAATGGTCTATTTATTTTCGAAAATCATATTCATTAAACTGCTACAATTACTTTCAGAAGTTGTTGGGACACATGTAGTTTTAGATTGTAAGTGGTTCAACTTCATTACAGTTTTTTACACACAATACACCTCCACCCCACCCCAATCAGTGTTGCTCCAACCAAAACACATCAAACCTGACGAGAAATGGGACAAAACATTGAACAGGGGGCGGGGGGATTGACGTTTGTTGAAATTCAAATGTTTTGTGGCATCTGTCCCAAGACTTTTGAAACTGATTGTCTGAAAGGCAATGAAAGGCATATTTAACCTCTTTGAATTACCCGCAATATCAGTTTCGCGAAAATCATATTGCGTTTAGTATAACATGTTTACTGAATTGCATTGGCATATGTAAACTCCTTACTGTGCTTCGGTTGTGGTCAATATCTTTGAAATGTAACACCGATCCAGCAGTATATTATAAATGAGCTTATACTGAAAGATGTGAGTGTGGGGAGGGTAGTACGCCAAGCGATTAAACCTGGTCTATATGCAAGGGAGAAAACACATCTATCTGGTTAATTATCGACCTAGGTTAATGCTAAATAAAATGCAAGGGTAAGCTATCGAAGACCACTTAAAGATTGTGCATATTTGACATGAAAACATGTATGTAATATAAAACGGCTTGAACACGTGCTCGATTGACACTCGGTTGTCACTTTGAAATATAGTAGCATTTTCATTGATATAACTTTCAATTGTCGCGGCATAATCATTTTCAGAACATTAAGTACTAAGCAAATGTGTTTAGGGAGCGCTTATTGATATATTACAGGTTCTACTTAATCACAAAGTATATAAATTGTATAAAATGTATTGATTGACACTCAACTCTAGAAATATCAGTATGATATATCAGATTTATTTATGTAAAAAAGTCTCAATCGATCCAAAACTTGGTTTAATCAATTTCAAACCCTTTCATTAATAGCAAATACATTGTTAGACATTCTCAACAGATTATTCTTAGCCTTGTTTTTTTTAAAAGATATCTTAGTTGCCTAGCTGTTATTTCATATTTCTATAGTGACAATCGAAGTGTCAACCGATGTTAGTTTCATTGCATTCGTCTCGTCCGGAAACGCTTATTAGCATAATTAGCGTATAACACTAACGTCAGTGTTGTATAATGCATACAACGCCGTATATACTGCGAGTCGCTTTCGTTACATATTTCTGGAAGCCTGTGCAACTTTCTTGCTTCGGCGGCTCGCGCTAGTACTGGCTAACGCGTCAGCATTGGGAAGGTCTATAAGCCCTGGAGAAATCACCAAGTCCGGGTCTTCCTTTACCATGCACGAATACGCTGAATAGTAATTTTTGTGATTGTCTGCGGAAAAGTTCGATTAAATGCCACATTTACTCTTCTCGAGCTTTCCGATAGCTCGCCACATCGATCTTGTGGACAATTTGTTTTGCCGTGTGGAAGTGACTACCGCTCTTTCCATGAGCCTCCGACATTCCCACATACTTTTCTTTCCTACCCATGCGTCGACAATTATATCTGCAAATTCTGTTCTAAAAAGATGTGAAATGTCACATTGACCACAAGTGATTATAAAGCAAACGTTCTTTACCTTCGGAGTACCCGAATTAGCAGTTGACTCAGCCCTTACCCGCATTGGAAAGTAACCGGATGTTATATTACTATGCTATTAATTAACAGTAAGTGCGACATATTAATTTAGCGTAAAACATTCGCGATACCTATCTTTATATTGACTGACTATATATAGCCTCTTACCCACTTGTGCTCTGCCGAAATTTGTAAAAACAAACAACGATTAAGAATGCTATATGACATAACAAGTCATATTCATATCCTGTTAATTATTAACTTTGAGAATTTTAATGGAACTTATTTGCTTTAAAATGTTATATTAGATCTTCTGTGAACGAAATGGAGCAGAAATACTTCGTTCGCAGAGCATTCTATCCCCTGTACTTTTGAGATATACAATGGTGTTATGGCATATGGGGCCCAGACAATCACTTTCAGAAGTTGTTGGGACACATTTAGTTTTAGATTGTAAGTGGATCATTACAGTTTCAGTTACACACAATACCGCTCCCCTCCCCCTCCCCCCACCCCAATCAGTGTTGCTCCAACCAAAACACATCAAACCTGGCGAGAAATGGGACACAACATTGAACAGGGGGGGTTGACGTTTGTTGAATTCAAAGGTTTTGTGGCATTTGTACCAAGACTTTTGAAACTGATTGTAGTTGCCTACTGTGTAGACTTGCTCCAAGTCTCTCTTTGTGGAGACCCACTATATTGTACGTTACATGACGTACCGCTGAGGGGGAGAGGAGGAAAGAGAAGAGAGACTTGTAACATCTGGCAGCAGACATACTTCCGGCTGGTCAATTTCGACCAGCCGGAAGTAGATGGCCGCATTGACTTATCATGTGTTTAGGGGGGAAGGCGACATCTGGACTTATTTGTTTAACATAAGTAATTTTAATTTTTTTTCTGTGCTGGTGTTGTGTACTCAGGTTAATAATATGTTTGTGATGTTACTCTGAGTGCATATCCACACCGGGCGAGCTTGAAAAAATATGCCCGGCCACGGTGGGATTCGAACCTACGACCTTTGGAATACTAGCCCAATGCTCTTCCAACTGAGCTACGCGGTACAAGAACACATTGGTATTGAAGGAACTAGATACTGTTCCGAAATATCACTTACTCGAACCGTCCTGACCGCGTAGCTCAGTTGGAAGAGCATTGGGCTAGTATTCCAAAGGTCGTAGGTTCGAATCCCACCGTGGCCGGGCATATTTTTCAAGCTCGCCCGGTGTGGATATGCACTCAGAGTAACATCACAAACATATAAGTAATTTTGTATTCACGAGATTTCTTGTAGATTTCACATCACTTTTGACTGCGTGCATTTGGAATTTTGGGCATTATTTTTGCAATTTATTGTAAACAACGATTATAAGAAGAACGGATAAATTACAAATCAGCCGTAATCGTCATAAACCTCGATGACCACCAGGTTTTTGTGTTTGACAATTTGTATTTCATTAGATATTTATATGCAAGGTCAGTATAAACGGGTTATCATATAAAATGATCATTCTAATGAATTGATAAAACGAATTATATCTAATATAGCTTAATATGTACGGCCGCGTTTTTTACACGGCCACTACTGAAGCGTTTAGCTTAATTGATTGTTGAATAAATCGATGACTTGCTTAGTTGCTTTCTGTTTTGAGCTTAACCACCGTTTAAGCTAAACGGGCTTGATACAACTGGCCCCAGACTTGGCCCCAGATAAACATTTTTGTATTATCGAGATCGAAACTATAGTAAATTGGAAACCGTGTCAATAATATTATATTAGAACTTATGAACATGCGGAAAATTGTCACGCCCAAAATTTATACAAATTTTTAAAATTTTCCGCATGTTTATAAGTTCATTGTACGTTTTTTATTATTGACACGGTTTCCAATTTACTATAGTTTCGATCTCGATAATACAAAAATGTTTATCTGGGGCCGAGTCTGGGGCCAGTTGTATCAAGCCCGTTTAGCTTAAACGGTGGTTAAGCTCAAAACAGAAAGCAACTAAGCAAGTCATCGATTTATTCAACAATCAATTAAGCTAAACGCTTCAGTAGTGGCCGTGTAAAAAACGCGGCTGTACATATTAGATATAATTCGTTTTATGAATTCATTAGAATGATCATTTTATATGATAACCCGTTTATACTGACCTTGCATATAAATATCTAATGAAATACAAATTGTCAAACACAAAAACCTGGTGGTCATCGAGGTTTATGACGATTACGGCTGATTTGTAATTTATCCGTTCTTCTTATAATCGTTGTTTACAATAAATTGCAAAAATAATGCCCAAAATTCCAAATGCACGCAGTCAAAGGTGATGTGAAATCTACAAGAAATCTCGTGAATACAAAATTACTTATGTTAAACAAATAAGTCCAGATGTCGCCTTCCCCCCCTAAACACATGATAAGTCAATGCGGCCATCTACTTCCGGCTGGTCGAAATTGACCAGCCGGAAGTATGTCTGCTGCCAGATGTTACAAGTCTCTCTTTTCTTTCCTCCTCTCCCCCTCAGCGGTACGTCATGTAACGTACAATATAGTGGGTCTCCACAAAGAGAGACTTGGAGCAAGTCTACCTACTGTGCAGTTAACTAGTCATGTGCACAACCAATTTGTATATGACACTTTTGACAGCAGCTTGAGTTGATGGCCATGGGGGAACTTTTTTATGCTGCAATAAATCTCTGTTCTGTGCACATACCACCTCTGCAATATAAGCACTTTTTGTTTTGATATCCTCAACACACGGAAAGTTGACCCAAGAAACGATGGGTCATTCCACAATACATTCACACACCTCCTTCAGTTGTTTAATATGTCCTCAAACATTTTACTAGGTTAGAGGAGTTTGTTCTGCTTCCCTCTTAAGGTGACAGCAATATCCTCTGTAGTGAGGGGGTCCGATTTCTGTCTGAATAATCCTCACAATTATATAGACTAGCTAACTACAATATATTTAAACATTAGTCACTTTTCTTATTTAGGTTGAAACTTTAGTGTGGACAAGAATGAAACACAAGGTCTTTGGAGGTTCAAATAGCATGAGCAGTGGTGTACTGGCCAAGACCATCAGTACCCCTAGGAGTACCCCTAGAAGTTTCAAGATACTGAACAGCAGAGCAAATTCGTCATAGCCAGTGGGGCAGTAAAGTTATTAGAACAGTTTAGATTTTAAAATTATTTATTGTAATTAATTATTAGGCCTATTCTTTCAAAAAGTTAATTAGATTACTTCAGCTGTGTACTGTGTTATAAATATGGGATAATTTTGCAAAGAAAAAGGCATGTGAAATTACAAAGAGGAATACACAAAAACAGAGGCGGCGGAACATATTTTATTTTGGGGGTGCTAATTTTTTTTTCGTAACCACCCACCCTTTTCTTCGTGACACTCCCCGCCCCAGTCGACACTTCTTTTCGGACATAAACCAAAAACATTTTCCGGACATATACAAGAAAAGGGATGATATACCGCAAAAAGATTTTCCGGATATACATTTTTTAAATTCACTAAACAAAATATTGCAAATTTTACCACTTACACGTAAATTCTCCAAAAATACCATGACTTTTACCTTAATAATCAACATTTTTCATTTTACTTCTGGGGAGGGCTAAAGCCCCCCTAGCCCCATGTTTCGGTGCCACTGCACAAAAAAATACTGAATTTTAAACCAAGGGTGCCTTAAATACAGTATGGCTTAACTCAGGGTGTACCTTGTGTGTGGGACAGGGGGTTGTGCACCCCCACTTTCTGCTAAGATTGAGTTGATAAAATCAGAAAAAGGAATTCTGATCAATAAAATATGGGCGGAGAGGTCATTGGTAAAATTGTTATGTAGTTTTCCTCAAATATTGTGATTCATCACAATGTACCTTATAGGCCTGTTAGTGAATATTGAAAATTGAATCGAATTTTTAAATTTTCTGATGACTTGAAATTCAAAGGGAGGAATTAAGTGGCCAATGAGTGGGCATTGGGTAATGCCCTAAAACATTTGAAATTTTATCAAAAAGCTATCAGAGAAGACAGTAACTACAATGTCATTTGTGTTCCACATTGGCTGAAATGTGTTTTTCCCACCATCATGCACATTTGTATTCCTCACAAAAGCACCATGTAAATAATACAAAATACTGATACATGCATGGTTTCATACTGCTTGCAGGAAATTACTAAAATTTGAAAATTGCCTTGAAAATTTGGAATACTTTTGTTTTACAACTTGAAGACGAAGTGAAAGAAACGGTTTTAGAACCGAAAAAAAAAGCTCAGATATATTATACAGATGTTTGGTAGTATAGTAAGTGCTTGCATGTTGACTGCAAATTCGTTTGTCTTTCGTTGCAAATTTTTCTGCACAATTTATATTCTCAATGAACATGTTTTTTCGCTGTTGTTTCGGTATTAACTCTTTAAAAAACTTGTATTTAAACTAATTTCTGTGTAATAAATGTATTTTGCTAACGTATTTTGTATTCCCCACAAGTGCACCATGTATAAAGTTAGTAAATAATTCAAAATACTGATACATGCATGATTTCATACTGCTTGCAGGAAATTACTAAAATTTGAAAATTGCCTTGAAAATTTGAAATACTTTTGTTTTACAACTCGAAGACGAAGTGAAAGAAATGGTTTTAGAACCGGTATATCTCACAGAAAAGCTCAGATATATTTGTACAGATGTTTGGTAGTATAGTAAGTGCTTGTTGACTGCAAATTCGTTTGTCTTTCGTTGCAAACTTTTCTGAACAATTTATATTCTCAATGAACATGATTTTTTCGCTGTTGTTTCGGTATTAATAATTCTTTAAAAAACGTGTATTTAAACTAATTTCTATGTAATAAATGTATTTTGCTAACCTGTCAAATTTTTGGGTGGAGTTTTTCCTTGTGCTATTATCTTTCTCAAAGCGAATATTTTCCTTTTTTTCTGCTTCACAAAACTCATGTAGTTTTTGGACCGCCATCTTCTTTTTCGCTACTCGCCGTATATGAGCTGATATACGGCGAGTAATTCAACCAATCAGATTACAGAACGGCTCATATACGGTGAATGACTATCTTATAAAAACACGTACTAAATCGACATGATTTGCCGAAGTGAGGTTTTCCAAGACGTAAATGTGGCCACATAAGTCTATGGTCGACGTTTCGTACGGTCCCACGTCTATGCGGCATATTCGAGGTAGACAATATTTTGTTTTTAGCTGCATTTAAAGGCTCAACAACTTCTTTAAACCTGTTCCCGAACGCCTTGAAACATATCATTTTGATGCCGCTGATTCGTCGAAATTTAGTCCACCAAGTCGCTAAACTCGGCTAGCATAAACAAGCAAAATATTGGCCTCCACTTCGCTTCTTGCCGCCATTTTACATTCCTGAGTTGTTTTGATTTGTTACTACTACTAGTTTAACAGGGTCTATACCGCTGTATTATTTTTAAATTTGCTCGTATATTCATAAAAACAAGCGCTATTTGGCGCGGCAAATTTAGTATATTTGGATTCCTTTTGAGATTTCAATAATAAAGGGATTACTGTTGGCATGGCAGTATTAGTATTTATGTTTATTTTTGTTTGATTATAGCCAGCTATATAGTGCTTTGTACAGGAGCGATTGCAGTATACCCGTCCACTTTTGAAGACCTCACTTGTTATCATGATAAGATGATACGAAGTGAAGATGATTACGTAATAATTGTATACTCACGCTATTATAAAAGCGTGGGTATAAGCTATATTTTTGCGTTATTGCCTGTCATGATAACAAGTGAGGTATTTAGAAGGGGATTGGTATTCTGCAATCGCTCCCCTTAATTTATATGGAATGGAACCGCCAGTTTGAATTTTAGAGATTTTGAGCCCACAGGTCTACCCGCTGGCTGACCTGGATTTCTGGCCATGTTACAACTTTTACGACACATCGAGAACTATTTACATATAGGCGACTACCCTTTGGCATCAATGCAGCAAATGAAGTTTTTCAAAATGCATGCAATTGGAAGAGCTATCCAAGGACTAGACGGTGTTAAAAACATTGCAGATGACATAATTGTCTGGGCAATACACAGCAACAACACGATCAGAGGGTAGAACATTTACTTACAAGGCTTCAGGAGAAAAACTTTACAGTCAAACCTGAAAAATGCCTGTTAAACCAGACAGAACTTTGGTTTTATGGATTGCATTTGACATCAAATGGTCTCACGGCAGATCTGAGCTAGGTCGATGCTATAAAGAATACAGCCAAACCCAGAGATGTGAAGGAATTAAGAAGTTCTCTCGGACGTCTATCCAATCATTGTGGCAAATTCATACAGAATTACTCAACCTTAACAGCACCACTACGGGAACTAACTGCCAAGAATACTCAAGTTTGAATGGAAACCAGTGCATGGAAAATCATTTTATGCAATTAAGCAAGCTATTCAGAAGGATTGCATTACGCACTATTACAACCCCAAGCAAAGAACCGTGCTCAGTGCTCACAGTTGATGCAAGCCCAGTGGGGCTTGGGGAAATGTTATCAAATGTTGACTCACATGCAAGGTAACATTCATAAGGTCGCTTATGCCAGTCGGTCAATGTCTAAAGTTGAACAGAAATATTCACAAACCGAACGCAAGACTCTCGCAGTGGTGTGGGGGAGTGAAAAATTTAATTTGTACTTGGTGGGCACAAAGTTAACCATTGTAACTGATCATAAAGCTCTCGAAGTTATCTACAATACCAAGTCCAAAATGCCTGCAAGAATTGAGCGATGGGGTCTGAGGTTGCAACAGTATGATTTTGACATTCAACACAGACCAGGTGTTGGAAACTTAGCAGATCTAGACGTTTCGGCAAGACAACCTTTACAATAATGTTCAGAAAAGAGTGCTAGCAATGTAGCAGATCAATATGTCAATTTTGTGGAGCAACTGAACAACACTCTGTCCCCGATGCAATGAACATCAAGGATATCATGGTGGCTATCAAAAAAGATCACCAATTACAGAATGCCATATCAAACATTCATTCGTGAAAATGGAGGTAAGTGATCTATTTTCTGTCAGACATGAACTATCAGTGACCAGTACTGGACACTCTTGCGAGGTTCACAAATTGTTATGCTATATCTAAGTTGAGAATGGAAACATTAAAACATGCTCATAAAGGGCACCAAGGAATTGTAAAGACTAAGCAAGCTCTAAGAACAAAAGTACAGTATGGTGGTCCAAAATTGAAAAGATTTAAAGGATTATGTGCAACGATGCCATGCTTGTCAGTGTCTTGGGCAAGCAGACCCACCAGCACCAGTAAAATTTAACCAGATGCCAAGCAAACCTTGGGAACGCCTTCATATGGCTTTTTAGGACCATATACTATGGGATAAATGTTGCTAGTCGTCACTGATGCATACTCCAAATTCAACATAAGTCAACAACCCCTAATTAGCAAGTCATCACAAGATTGGAAAAAATATTTGCGGCTCATGGATTACCATTAGAGGTACGTACTGACAATGGTTCGCCGTTTAATGCAAAAGAGTTTCACCAACACATGAAAGACCGAGGCATCCTTTATCGAACTGTTACTCCATTATGGCCGCGAAGCCTCTTAACAAAGCCATACGAGCAGCTCAGTTGGAAGGCTGTGACTGGCGAGGAGAGATTTATACTTTTTTACTAGCCTACCGTACTATTCCACAGTGTAGCACTGGTGTAGGCTAGAACCTGCACAGCTTTTATTTAAGCGCGAAGTTTGAAGAACCATTCTAATGTCACCTGAAAAGTGAAAAACCTGAAAAATTACAAAGAGCTGCACAGCAAAGCAAAAGAAAATGTTGAGAAGAAGCAACGGAAGGCAAAAACATACGTTGAAGAGAAGAGCAAGAGAACCACGTATTTCAGTTGAAGATAAAGTTCTGGTTAGACAACAGTACCGTAACAAGTTAACATCGTTATTTGATCCAAAACTGGCCTTTGGTCGTGATCAAAGTGGATGGGACAATGCTTACAGCATCAAGAGCGGATTATTTAGTTACCAGGAATATCTCTTTAATACTTCAAGAAACACCTTCGCAGTGAAAACGATACATTGAAAACCAAGCATGGGGTGAATAGGTTTTTGGATCGTCGAATTTCACAGAAAAAATTGTTCGGATTTCGGATCTGGCAAATATTTTACACGGTTTGCGGATCTTATCAATACAGCGGATTGCCAATTGATCTAATATTTTGGCTTGGATTGTGGATTTTGCTTGCAATTTACCTTATTATAGGAAATTAACGATGCACTTTATTAACGCGACATAAATTAACGCGACCTCAAATTAACGCGGATTGCTTCTAGGTCTTTTAAAACATGATTATATTAACGCGAATCTGATCTCCATGGTGGACAAATTAATTAAGTTAACGCAAATCGGAAAATATAGACAAAACAACAACAAAGGTTTAATGTTAAGAGGAGCACTGATGTTTTTAGTTTACGTTAATATACTGTATTTTGATATTAAAAGAGTTAGTGTTATATAGAATAAAATCTAGGTATTTTTAAGGCCAATGAAAACTGATATCATTTTTCTCGTCCCCGCCCGCATGGGATTTATCTGCCGCACGAAAATTTTTCATTATTCATTATTTTTGAAAAATAGGCTTCAAGGAAATTATTGACAAGCACAAATCAAATACAAAAAATAATAAAAAAGGAAAAAATCCCGCTCCAAATTTTTGAAAATTGTGGACGAGAAACATGATATCAATTTTCATTGGCCTAACTAACGATAAATGAAAATTACATACTTAAAATTAACGATCACATAAATGAACATAAATTAAATTAACGCGAATTTTTAAAATCCGCGTTAATAAAGTGCATCGTTAATTCATTCCTATAATAAGGTAGTTCGGATCCTGGATTATATTGTGACTTCATAGTAGAGCTTTTAGCGGATTCAAATTTACACCCGTTTTACAATTACGCGACCTCCCTGAAAAATACTCTTTGCCAAGCCAATACTCATAAAACTGACATTTGAAGTAATACTTCAAATGTCAGTTTTATGTCACAAGAACTGCTAAAAATAGCAAACGTAAACAAACTGTCAAAAGACGTTTTAAACCGTATTTAATACCAAAACTGAACAAAAATGAGTTATATAACTTAGATATACAAACCAAAGCACAATACAAACCATCACAACAGAAATATGTGCCGTAAATAACTTTTAAGGTTTGAAAAATAACAATTTATCTTGGAATTGTAGTCAGTATAAAACACGCGCGCTAGACTATAACGCGGATGTTATGATTTTGTTGTGCTTACCGATTTTGCAATAATTCTAATTAAAATATCTTGAAAATCATTGTAAGCCTGTTTATATGAAGCATACAAAGCATATACATCGGCAAGGAACCGCAAAACTTAAAGTTTGAACTTCGTGACCGAATGACATAAAACTCATGTCAACTCTAGTATTTTCGTCCTTGGTCGCGTAATTTTGAAAACGGGTGTAAGCAAGACCATTGTCGGACCACGGATTCCCGCTTCAAATTTGGGCGGATCGGCGTATTTGTACACCCTAGTCACCCCCGCCCCCCATTAGTGTGATGAAAAAGATAAAGACGCATTTATTTGCCCTGATGAAATATATTTTGAACAATATAGATGTAAACATTTCTGCGACGACTTTCCTTGAAGGGGGGAGGGGGGCTGAATGCCTCTCTTTCGGTCACTTGTTAAGAGCATAGGCACCAGCTAATTTGGTAAAACTGACTACCTTGCGGTTTACTCAGAAGGTAGAGAACAACTTTGACATAATAGGGAACAACTTTGAATTTCGCTATATGTTGTCGCATACCCAGGTAGTAGAAATACATGCGGGCAGCAACCCCTTGCAACTAAAACTTGCACCCGGGCTAGCCCGCTCGTGAGTGGTTATATGGAGAAATTTCCAACCCTGTAAGCGAGATCTCTCCTCTTCCTAATAAATTCCTCTTCTGGCTCTATTCAAACGAGGTCTCGCCGACCTGGCCAGTCTTCTTGTCCATATAAACAACGGTTTACTATAAAAAAATAACTACACCGCGAGATCTCGCTTACCGGGTCGGCCAGGCTTCATATAAACAGCCCTATCAATAACTTTGATCTAAGTAAGTTGAAACACGTCTGCGTTCTAACAAGTCTGCGTTCAGTTTACCACCCATCACATGTGAGTTTGTTGAAAATTACGTGTTGAAGATACCATCTAGTAAAGCAACTGGAGCTGATGGCATTAGTGTGAAACTGCTTCAAGCAGGCATCAAGGAGTTGGCAACATCAATATCTAGGTTAATCAATAAATTATTATGTCTTTGACTAGTAATCAATTTCCCTCAAGATGGAAAATAGCTAGAGTCACTGCGCTATTTAAGACTGGCGAAATTTCTGATCTTAACAACTATCGACCTATCTCTATTTTACCTGTGCCTTCAAAGATCATTGAACGACATGTACACGACTGTCTGTTCTACTATCCCACTATAAATAATCGGATATACTCCAATCAATCCGGATTTCGAAGCGAATTTGGCACGGAAACTGCTGTTGCATTTATCATTGACTCTCTTTTACTCAACCTGGATAAAAATCTCATTAATGGCATGGTCCTAGTCGACTATAAGAAAGCCTTTGATATGGTTGATCACTGTATCTTGCTTGATAAACTTGGAGCATGCCATCTTGATCAGAGCTCGCTTGATTGGTTTAAATCCTATCTATCAGACCGTAAACAATATGTTAACTTCAAAGACCAGTCTTCTACAACAAAAGTAATCACGGACGGAGTACCACAGGGTTCTATCCTTGGGCCGCTATTGTTTCTCGTTTTTATCAACGATTTACCTCTTCATATCAACACTCAAGTAGATTTATTCGCTGATGACACTACCTTACTCGCTGCCACTGATTATAATGATATTAATGAACTTAATGAGAAATTATCTCCGAAAGTCTCTAACGTTGAAAACTGGGCCATTACCAATAAATAAACTGCCTCTCAATACCACTAAGACCAAAACCATTCTGATTTCTGGTAAACGTCTTAAAGCAAAGCTTACACCTGAAAATCAAACTCTCGATATTAAATTGAACGATGATTTGAATTTATTAAATTTGCCACTGAAAAAGACGTACTTTACATATACAAAAAACTACTAAATTACCCTAGTAAGTAAAATGGCAGGGTCACCACAACAGCAGTTGCCAATTACCGTGGGCCCTATAGAACAAGCGCACACTGTGAAATTACTGGGCTTTAATATTGATGAACATTTAAACTTTGACACTCATGTTGAAATAATGGCAATGAAACTATCGAAACGTATATATTGGAATATTGAAGTCTATAAAATCCTACCTGCCTCGAAACGAACGTATTCTTTTCTACAATGCTATGATCAAACCTCTGTTTCTCTATTGTGGTATAACCTGGACAAACTGTGGTAAGAACAATACCACAAAAATTTTCAAACTTCAAAAACGCTGTGCCAGAATTATCCTGGCTTGACGCTGAACCTCGCCGATTAATCTATTTAATAATCTTAATTGGTTGGTTACCTTTTTACGTAGAGTCGGATATCAGAAAAAGTATTATGATCTACAAGCGTACTATTAATGCTACTCCAGAGTAAATTAAACAGACTATTAAATTTAAATAGCCAACAACATTCGAGGAACACTCGCGGTGCTGATTTAAGTTTAGTAACTCCGAAATACAATAGAGCTACAGATGTTGTATAAAATATTATAGACAATAGATATATTCCCTAATTTTTGTAAATTTTATGAGGGCCACAAGTTCATTAGTACTTCGTACTATTAAGTATCACCTCTTTAAATAAAGTCTCTAGTACCTAAATCAATTTTACTAAAATAGGACTCTATCCAGCTAAAATTTTGAGATCAATGATACGAACGCGCGGGGCCTAGGGATGAAAAACATGAGTCACGTGACTTGTTGATTCATTTTGAAAGTGACTACGTTTGAATTTTTGAAACCGTCAAACAGGAACTTGATTGAAACTAATTATTTTGGCAAGAAACTTCACGGAAAACTGTTTCAATTTGCTTGAGAAATCATGGATTGTAGAACACAAGCGCTTGAAGTAATCTATTTGGTTTAAGTACCAAGATTTAGGGCGAGAACAACCGTTTTTGTAGAGTTTTCACGGCGAAGATCGAGTCGAAAATATGGTGATTATCAAAGGGGAATGTGACAAGCCAGGGATCTCAGCTGCCAAACAACTAGCTGAACACGATGACATGTGTATCAACCTTACTGTAGACGTTTATCTTGGCTTTGTAACACACAAAATGAGCGGAAGATTTCGCCCTATCAAGGCAGATCATGGCGTGATCACACAAGCTTTGACAGATCTCGAAACAAACGGGGATATAGAAGCAGTATATAGACAGATTATCACAGAGACTGGACAATGGAGTACTCATTATTTTTTAAACAAATCTAGCGTACAGAGGGATGCATTCAAAGATCATGTGAGTTCTATAGTTTTTGTAAAGTTTCATATGTTTATATATATATATATATTGTCCTTCTCGAAGATTACATAATGTTTGATATTTCGAAATAATCATGTGATATATTTTTTTTTTTTTTAGAGTCATGAACTTCTCCAGATAGAATGAAGTAGTGTAAAGCCTACGTTAGTTCTTTTTTCTAGGATTTTTGAATTCCCCACCCGCATTGAAACAAAGAAAGCCACCCGGTTGCAGGGGCATTATTCACCAACCGTTACTACACACAAACATCAAAATTTCACAAATGTTGAACTTTGTATAGGCATTCACAAACCGATTGAACTTGTTCACAAACACTATAGAAGGCCATGTTAAATGAGGCATTCTTGCAATCCAGTCTCAGATCTACAGGCATGTAGAAGCATGTACTAGTGTGAAATGTTCTGGAAATAATCAAGTAAATTCACACTTGCACACTAAATGTGTGCAGGGTTCGAAATAGCTGCCGGCAAAAACCGGCAGTTTTAGGACCTTGCCGGCGATTTTTAATTTAAAAGCATATAGGGGATTGGCGAAAATATTTATTCACCGATGACTCGCTTACGATAAAACGGACAGATACACAGAACTCCTACACCAAATATTAATGAAATGTATTGCTGTGTTTTTACAAATGTTGTGTTGGTTCACATCACTATTATTTGGCCTATAACTAAACTTCGCTTGGAAAATAGCCGGCAAAAATGTTCACCTACAAAAAACAGCCTACAAAAAACAGCCTACAAAATTTGACATATTTTCAGAACGTTATTTTGAACCCTGGTGTGGGTGGCACTAACAAGTTGTCAAAATGGATGTTATGCTATATTTTAACCATTTAAGTGCCAGCATTCTCTAGGGGTGCACCGGATTTCAAATCCGGACGGAATTCTGGCCGGATTTAACGAATTTTCCGGCATCCAGCCAGATTTGGAGAAAATCCGGCCGGATTTAAATTTTTGTTTTCACCTTAAAAAATTCACCAACAATGGGATAAACCATCAATTTGGCAGCTTTAAGGTTTACAAAACACTTATGTTATTATAAAATATTAAGTTATTAACAAAAAGATATTTAAAAAAGGTTTAAACATGATCAAAAATCTAAACTGACACTAACTAAAAATAGTAAAAAACATAAACTGCCATTTTGAATACTGATTTATCCACAATTGTCCCCATTACCGCTTTGTTTCAAATCCGGCCGGAATTTTTGTCCAAATCCGGTAAATCTGGTTCCGGCCGGATTTGAAAATTCCAAATCCGGTGCACCCCTAGCATTCTCCCCTTGAGAAGTAAAGTTGTCTGGTGTTAGACAGAGTAAAATAATAAAGTAGGGCACATCAGGGCATAATGCGGTTAACTAGACACATTGGCAGATAGGCCAGTTAACCCATTAAGCGGTAGCGCTCTTCCCCTGACGAATAAAATTGTCTGGCATTAGCCCAGGGCTTAAAGTAGAGAAAAAAAATATGGCCTGACAGTCTAAATTTTTTTTGACAGGTGAAATAAATTTTAGCCTGTCATTTTTATTCATTGGACTGCCAAAATGGTGATGTCTCAAAAGAGTCATACTTCTTTTTTATTAGGGGTGCACCGGATTTCAAATCCGGCCGGAATTCCGGCCGGATTTAATGAATTTTTCTGGCTTCCGGCCGGATTTGGAGAAAATCTGGCCAGATTTAAATATTATTTTGTTTTCAGCTTAATTAAAAAATTCACCAAGAATGGGATAAACCATCAATTTGGCAGCTTTAAAGTTCAAAAAAACCTTATATTATTATAAAATATTAAGTTATTAACAAAAATATATTTAAAAAATGTTAAACACAATCAAAAATCTAAACTGACACTAACTAAAAATAGTAAAAAACATAAACCGCCATTTTGAATACTGAATTATCCCAATTTATCCCCAATTGTCCCCGGTTTTATCTCAAATTCGGCCGGAATTCCAGTCGGAATTTTTGTCCAAATCCGGTAAATCCGGTTTCGGTCGGATTGGAAAATTCCAAATCCGGTGCACCCCTAATTTTTATTATTTTTAAACAGTTTGTCTATTTTACTACAGTTAATTAACTTGGATTTTCATTTCAAATATAAATGTATTTACTCAACTAAATGATCAAGTACAGTATATATGAGTTGTGGTAAGCAAATGTAATTAAATATATCTATAGAATTTCACCTGCCATTTTTTTTTTTTGACTTGGCATTGGGTCGTTCCAGAAAAGATCCATACTCCCCCTACGGAGGAAATTTCTGCCGTCCGGAGGGGGAGGGGAGTAAATATTGTTTCTGATAATAGTAAATGTAATAGGACATCCTAAGGGGGTAGGGGGGTTAACTTCCTATTTCCTCCGTGGGGGTGGTGTGGATGTTTTCTGGAGCCGCTATTTGCATTAGACAGAGTAAAATAATAGAGTAGGGTGCATTAGGTAAATGCCATGCCAAAAGAATGAAGGCACTACTTCTAGAAGGTATTATATAATACCTTATTAAATTCTAATCGTTTAATTGGCTGTTTATGGTCACGTGATATTGAATAGAAAATTCCATTTCCCAAGAGTGCAATGGAACACGTTCCATTGCACTCTCCGCGAGAATAAAACGTATAGTACAATTGCACTCTTCGTGTTTTCGATAAATTGCATCCCTCAAAATGCTTCTCATACGAATCTATTAGTCTGTTCTGGACTTTTGGTATTATATAAAACAAATAATGAATGTTTCTTCGTGCAATGGTAAGAATATTTTCACTCAATGAAAGATGGAATGTTCCATTCAACTCGGCTGTTGCCTCGTTGAATGGAACATTCCATCTTTCACCTCATGAAAATATTCTTACCATTGCACTCATAAACATTCATTATTTGTATATTATATCAGGGGGATTCATGCTCACCCAGAAAATTTTGAAAATCAAGTGTCTCAGATCCGCTAAAAATTCACACGGTATACACCCCAAAATTGCCAATGTACAACATTTGTTCCATCATTCTATTGTCTATACATATATAAACTCTCACATGCACTGGATGTATGCACTTATAACTGCATTTCTGAGGTCATGTCTACAGTATAGATTACATTTCTTTCTATTGCTTAGCATTTCCTCTCAATTTCTCCTTTTATCTTAATTATATTTCTTTCTTGGCAAAATATTTTATGTTCTTGGAGCAATGATCTCGGATACTTTTCCACCCATGAGCATTACTTAACTTGCTATCCAAACTGAAAATCTGTTATCCAAATTCTCAAAATTAAACATGCTTTGAGTCTGTATATTATTGAGTTGTCATGATCTCAAAACTAAATGTGAGATGTTAATCCAATTATCTGATCACACAATTCAATGTTTAGCCACAGCATTAACAACAATGTGACTGTCTTCGTTAAATTTTGGCCACTCCCCTGGCCAAAGGTCGTTCAGGGGATGGGCTATTTTTTATGATAAAGCAAAAAATACTAAGAGACAAAATCACATACAGTAATTTGAGCAATAAGATCATGTTAATAAGCCAACTGCGAACAATGATTATAATTAAAATACAATATGTTGATGGGTAGGTGGCACACATGACCTTTGCACCAGAGCTGGCAGAGCACCCCCCTCCCCCAGATCATGCTGGATCCATCCCTGTATATGGAAATGAAAATGACTTAGGTAAGAACTTAAATCCAAATGGGACACCGATGTTTCAATATGACATCCAAAATTTGAGACTGGTATTGTCAAGAAACTGGGATACTGAAAATCTCTGGCCCTGTTGGCTCTCTGGCTCATTCCAGAAAACAATGACACCTTCCTCATAGACAGAGTTATTCCCTCATCCCTTTTTGCAATATTTACTGACCATGTTTAATAGGTGCTTCTGTAACATTTTATTTTCAAATTTTGATCGGTTTGACTATTTTCCTGTTCTGTGGCCAAATTCCATTTATCAAAACACCAACTGTCAAGCCCTGAGTTCTGTTTCCTATTGCCAATATGGACTATCTCAGGCCCAGTTGCTCAAAAGGTTGGCCTGGTCCCGCTCCAACCTGGTTTGGCTGCTTGCTTCGCATTATTTTTGGTTACCTCCAAAAAAACAAATATACTGTCAAGCATGCTCTTACTGTATGTTGCTAGTCGATTGTATGTTAGTTTAAATTGGTTTCTTTCCATTTTCCTCAAATAACCGAAAAGAAGTGTATCGAATCATTGAGAATAAATTGCAACTGGTAACCATGCACTGAAAGGGAAAACGAAAACCTATAACACTCGTGTTCAAATTTTTCAGTGCCATGTTGATAATCATCTCAACTTTCAAAATGGGCTTGAAATAAGGTTCTCCAAGTTCGTGATCATGGTGATCAGCAGTCATTACTTTCCCTGCTATTTCTCATTGAAAACTTTGCTTTTCCGCAGATCATGAACGATTGCTGATCATTTGCTGATAATACGAACAGTAAACTTTATTTAAAGAAGGCACAATACTCGATAGATATATACCAGTGCCAGTGGTAAAGCTTTTTGTCTCATTGTTTGTTTAGTTCGCAGTATCCAAAGCTTACTAGTCTAATAACTCGTTTTATCACTGACGGGTTTATAAACATATCACAGACGTATCTGGGTACCAAATTGTTGA
This sequence comes from Paramuricea clavata, assembly GCA_902702795.2. Taxonomy (NCBI): domain Eukaryota; kingdom Metazoa; phylum Cnidaria; class Anthozoa; order Malacalcyonacea; family Plexauridae; genus Paramuricea; species Paramuricea clavata. Next base: position 39,586 of record CACRXK020001079.1, on the reverse strand, counting down.
AAGATTTACATTTATTTACCACTGCATGTTGCCGTTCTTAGCATGATTATTTGCTGTATCCAGCAGTTATAAATAGTGGTCCAGAAGATGTTAGTTTCCGGAGATCATTGGCCGGTGATCGCTATACTACTGTATATCTAGGATGTTATAAAGATAACATCAGAATTATAAATTTCATGTAAGAATTATAAATTTAAAGTCGGAATGTGAAACTTGCTACGGATTTCGTCGAACTGAGACTACAGTAGATCCGTTGGAACAATTGTAACGTTTTCGTCACTTTAAACACGACGTATCAACTACTTAACTAATTATTTTAATTATTATTTTACTTTGTGTAACGCCCGGCGATTTTACTCATCAAGAGCGGGGGGGGGGGCGCTGGCGCTTGATGATGTGGTTATGGTTTTTAGTACTTTGGTAAAGTTTGCTGGTCGTGCAAGCAAAATGTGAGTACGGAGACAGTGAGTGTACAATAAAGCACCAGACTCTAATATTTGCGTCTTTTGGAACGTATGTGCAAATTATCGCATCTTGCAAGGGGCTACTTTCGAAAAGAATAATAGAGAACTTTAGAGATTTTACTAGCGACTACGAGATTTCTTTTTGCACATGTTCCGTACGCCATTACGGATTTCTAAGTCATCAGTACTTGATTGCGTAACAAGATGGTAAACCATTACAGTAACTACAGCAAGGGTGTTTACCAACTAAACACTGAACTTCGTTATGCCATTATAATACGATAGTGAAGTGGAATTTTGTATTTTCTAGATAATGAAATATCTTGGTTTGTTCATGCCTGACTCTGGAGTTCAAGTAGTCTCGTGTAGTCGTTATTCTACTGAGAAGAAAGGTGCCAAGGTCATATCAAGACAATCATGGTAAGATATCGTGAAATGGTTCAATGTTTGTGAAACTCGTGCCAATATAAAGCAACCTTACTTACCAGGTTGCGATAATTCAAAATTTTTAGTCGTACCTGACTGGTACTCCAATGACTATTGCCGCGTACTTGAGCTGGTACACACTTAAAGCTCAAGGTGTACTTAGTATTTAAGACGACTTACATAATGTACTGGGGCCGGTTGTATAAAAACGTAGTTAGCGCTAACTGCAGTTAAAAAGTAGTTAAAAAGTGGTTAACTTTAATCACGTAGTTAAGACGGTTGTATAAAAGTATAGTTAGCCTTAACTGCAGTTAAAAAGTAGTTAAAGTTAACTATGCTTTAGGGTATAGTTAACTGTCCAAAACGTAGTTAAAAATGGCGTTTGTATAGGAGTGAACAACATTTTTCAGTAAAACAAGAATGAAAAGCAACGCTTACCTGGGATTTTCAATCGCTATCTTCCCTGTGAATGTTTCCTGACAATATAAACTCTTCAAATGCTATCGCTTTGGTGTTTTTACGAAAACAGAACATATTTTTGCACAGGAGGATTTCTCGAAGAAGAAGTATGGCAGTGTAGATTATAACGGTCGGCAGTCGGCTATTTGCCAAACAAAAACACCGAATGGCCGATCAATTTCATTCTGCACGGACATTTTGACCGATCAAATAAAATAGACAATGTTCATTTAAATTGAAGGTAGCTTATATAAAAAGTACTGTTTGAAAAGCATACTATACCTATTGTACCATGCAATCAATAAATATTTGGATGAAAATTGAAAAAAGCATTCAGAGGAAACATTGTCATTGAGCTTCTCTTTTAGCAAATACTCTCTCAAGTGACCGAATCTCGATAGTAAGTCTATAGCGTTTCCAATACTTACTACTTACAAAAAGAGGTTTTATTTTTTCGTAAAAATGGTTGAAATAGTTGGCCGACCATTCTTTGCCAATGTCCGAGCAACAGTCTTGTTGATCGGACATTTGTCAGACCTAAGCAAAAACGTTATAATCCACACTGAAGTATGGTCCATTACACCAAGAAACACTGATATATAATTGCCAAACAGCTATGCCTTGGTTTAACGTAGACATCTCAAGGAAAAACTGCATTCTTTTATGATTTTTGTGGCGGTTTTTCTTTATTTTTGTTTATTTTTCACTGTTTTCTAGTGTTTTGAATAAAATTCCCGCCTATTTGCAAAATACGAGTCCACAATCGTGTTGAAAATGTGTGTCAGCGGTCGTTACTCGCTGCTTACTTTATGTAATTTTCTGTTTAAACACCCCACGCACAGTTAACTACGTGATTAGTTAACTATCCGACTAACTACGTTTTGTGCAACGCAGTTAAGTCATGTAGTTAACTAATTACAGTTAAGGATTTAACTACAGTAATTAACGCTAACTACAGTTAGCGCTAATTACGTTTTTATACAACCGGCCCCAGGTTTTCCGAAAGGTATTCATTCAGTAACCTGAAACTAGTAGTTCACAAACACTACGATCCACTCTAACATTCCTTAGTCTCATCATATCAGTCCAATCATGTTTAATGCAAAGTCATGCTAGACTTGCACATATGCCGACTAAATTATGGTTTTCAATAACTTGGGCTTGGACAGATCAAATGGTATAGCAAAAAGTTAAGTACGCAGATGAGATTAAGTGTTCGCGTACCTACGTGGTACGTACCTGACAAAACAGAAGTACCAGACCGTAATATTGGCGTACAGTGCCTCCGGTAAGTATGGAAATTATCGCACCCTGGTTTATTTATCTCGTGCAAACGTATCTTTCGGCAAGTCTTTGTGAGTTACAGTAACTTGAAAGAGAAAATCATCCCTGTTGCAGAGATCTTGCTTGTAACAGAATCCAGGCAAACCTAGTTGCCCATATTTGAAACACGAAATAATTTGATGTTTGTGATGCTACTCTATGAGTGTATACCCAGTACCCACACCGGGCAAGCTTGAAAAATATGCCTGGCCACGGTGGGAATCGAACCTACGACCTTTGGAATACTAGCCCAAATGCTCTGCCAACTGAGCTACGCGGTCAGGTCGGTTCAAGTATGTGATGATTGCAATCTAGTAATCATTGATTTTTTTATGTGTTGGTGTTATGTACTCACGTGAATATGATGTTTGTGATGTTATCCTGAGTGTATATCCACACCGGGCAAGCTTGAAAAATATCCGTGGCCAGGCATATTTTTCAAGCTTGCCCGGTGTGGATATACACTCAGACAAACAAACATCATATTCACGTGAGTACATAACACCATGGATTGTAAAATAACTGGATAGGAAACTTCCTGACGTCACAGTCTAAACCTAGTTGCAATCTGTGACGTCATGTGTATTGCGAAAATGTTCAGCATTTTTGTTGTTTCGCTATATTTTCCGCTTCAAAAGAGTAATATTGAAGCATAAACTGGTCTAATTCTTTTAAAAACATGCCTAAGCCACGACAAAGTATTCAAGGTAAGTGTTTTTCGTCTTTGTTTTGTATTTTTTAACATTTGTAGCTACGAAATTGGCGTCGCCAATTTTTACGAAATTTGCGATGCATTTTTCAGTGTTTAGTGCTTGAAATATTTGCTAAAATTGACCGGGAATACTTAGAGATTTCATCGTAGAATGGCTTAGTCATGTTTATTTGCTCTTTGACTAAAATGTTTAGCTGTATTATCGCTAAACATGCCGTTTTTGAGAATTTTGGTTTGCAACTAGGTTGCAACGCCATCATCCCATTGAAAACATTAGGTCACGTCAGCTAGTTTCCTAATATCCATGTATTTTATTGTCCATGATAACACCAACACATAGAAAAAAATCACGAAATAATTTTTACATTAAAAATAAGCTGTATCAAGTATCCCCGTTCAAGTCTTCTAAGGCCAAAAAAAATATGTGGGTTTCCGGTTTCCCGACCCTACCTATAGCTTTTGGACGTCGAAATCCCGACCCTAAACTTTTTTATTGGATCATGCTTGTAAGTGTTTCCACTTAGAGGAAAAAGTTTGTGGAAAATTGAAATTTGAGGCAATATTAGGTAAATTTATCTTTGGATGTGGAAGCACTGACTTAACAAAATGGCGTCCGCTTGTTCGAAAATTGAAATTTGAGGCAATATTAGGTAAATTTATCTTTGGATGTGGAAGCACTGACTTAACAAAATGGCGTCCGCTTGTTCGAAAAATTAAAAAAAAAGTTAAAAAAAAGTTAAAAAAAAGTTAAAACCGACCTACCCTACCTAAGTAAAGTTAAAACCGACCTACCCTACCTAAGTTTTTATAAGAAGAAACCGGAAACCCACATTTTTTTTTTTGCCTAACCGACTTTCTAGTTTCTATTGACTCTAGTGTTTTTTAAATGTTGTTGTCGTTGTCAGCGTCGTCCTATTTTTCGTTACGTTGGTTGTTTTCTTTGCAACCCAATGTTATGCCAAAGTGACGTAGATATCACAGTTATTGTGGAGCATCATTTATCTGAGATGCATGGCTGAAAAATGTCTGACAGAACCACTTGAAATTTTATTTTCATCTTAGACTACGTTATACAGTAGAGCAAACGTTTTCGTTACGAATCTGGAGTATTTTTATATCGCATTCGTCTTGCCGTTTTCACTGATGAGCATGAATCCTGATGAAGATTGTCATAGTGATATAAAAGTCTATATCCCGAAATTTCGAATCCGGAAAAGTCTGTGGGAACTCTGTATCCGGAAAAATATGAATCCAGAAAAAATTCTCGTGTAAACGCTTTCCATAAAGAATCCGAATCAACTTGCTTCCGTGCATGTTTTTCAAATTGAAGCTATTAAAGTCAAGCGCTAAGTATAGGTAATGGTGTGGATATACACTCACAAGCATCATATTGAGTAACATCACAAGCATCATATTCACCTGAGTACATTACACCAACACAGAAAAAATCATGATTACAAGATTACATTGATATCGAAGGAACTAGATTCTGTTCCGAAATATCACATATACGATACTCGAACCGACCTGACCGCGTACTGTAGCTCAGTTGGCAGAGTAATGGGCTAGTATTCCAAATGTGCGTAGGTTCGATTCCCACCGTGGCCAGGCATAAGTTTCAAGCTTGCCCGGTGTGGATATACACTCAGAGTAACATCACAAGCATCATATTCACCTGAGTACATTACACCATGGATAATAAAATATATGGATAGGAAACTAGCTGACTAGACCTAATTATTATTATTATTATTAGTCTTTAATGAAACAGAAGATAAAAATACATATCTTAAGTTACAATTCATATTACAGTATATGCATTATTTACACTTTGCTAAAAAGAAACTTACAATGTTTAATCATATTGTAGTTCATACTATATACATTACTCATTCGTTCATACTGTATGTCTTGCTATAGAGATAACTTGCAATGTTTAATCAATAACTAAGTCATAATTGTATACCAAACGGTTTACAAACACGTTTTTAAAACGTTCCGTTCTAACTTTCGGCCTATGACTTCTTCTTTTTCTTAAGTTGTAGCCTGTTTCTTTAGCGTGTGGCATTAGTGACAATAATGGATGCTGCCAGAGTTTAGATACTCTATTAAATATGGTTCGATCTTGTTTTTCTAAAAGCTTATACACACTAACTGGCTTTGACGTATATTTCCTTTTATAGCAACGTTTAAGAAAGACTTCAATAGGAGTTAAATCGGATTTGGAAGCGGCATAAACAGATAATGCGTATGTTATGTTTGGTAATACCAGAGTATCAAACAATAGATCTATCTCTTGTTGTGAATAACCTTCCTTTCGCAATGATCGTAAGATATAAAGACACTTATTTGCCTTGATTAATTTGTTTTTAACATGTTCGCCAAATTTGCCATCACACTGGAATGTAACTCCCATCACTTTCACTGCTTTACACATTGGAATCATTGCTATTGGTGAGAAATGTTTTCAATGGGCTGATGGCGTGGTTGGATGTTGAAACCTAGTTGCAAATCAAATTCTCAAAAACGGCATGTTTAGCAATAATACAACTAAACATCTTAGTCAAAGAGCAAATGAATATAACTACGCCATTCTACGATAAAATCTCTAAGTATTCCAGGTCAATTTTAGCAAATATTTCAAGCACTAAACAGTGAAAATGCATCCCAAATTTCGTTAAAATTGGGGACGCCAATTTTGTAGCTACAAATGTAAAAAAAAAATACAAAACAAAGACGAAACATTTACCTTGAATACTTTGTCGTGGCTTAGGCATGTTTTTAAAACAACTATACCAGTATATGCTTCAATATTACTCTTTTAAAGCGGAAAGTATAGCAGAACAACAAAAATGCAGAGAACTTTGCAATACGTGTGACGTCACAGATTGCAACTACGTTGTTTTTACTTACGTCAGCTAGAGTCCTATCCATTTATTTTATTATCCATGATTACACCAACACAGAAAAAAATATATTGAGTTTCTGTCAGCAGTTTGATGCATTTGATAGCTATAACGGTAGTTCAAAGAGGTCTTAAATTTTGTTGCCTTTACTTGTATTTAAATTCTCGCGGTATTAGACTGGGTGCAGAAATTAGGTGCGTTAACCGAAGGGATATAATGTAGGAAGCGGCATCACTACTAAATACCTGCTTGCTTTGGCTGTGGTCGTAACGGTTGTAGAGATATAGTCGCGATCTTTCTCCACGGCCACATTATAATAGTTTATACCCATAAACCAATGAATCATACTGTAAGTATTTTCTAGTTATAGTCACTCTGCCTATTTTGAGTTCTAAAATGTTGTATTTCGGCTGTTGAGAAAGATTGCGACTCTTCTTTACGACCCTTACGACCGTATGGAAGCCTCGAGTCCTGCTTCTTATAAAGATCAGTAAGGAGTTTTAGCAGCGAGTACGAGATTTGTCGAGCGAAACGCATGCTGTATGCTTACGCCATCCCGTACCATCCCAAAAGTCGTAGCCGTCGCCCATCTGAGTAGAGAATTGTGGAGAAATCTCGTAGTCCTCACTACGACTTTTCAAAAAGAACAAAACAAAGAAAGCTGGCTTTTTTGTTTTTCAAAAATAATTTGTTGCGTTTATCCGGCGGAAATAATCTATTAGTATTAAATATCTGGCTTGTTTTTAATGTTATGACTTATTTGCGGATTTTGTAGGGGATTTTGGCCTGCAGGAGATTTTGTTTATATGAACTTTTTCTTTCGTTGTTTGTCTACTTCTGTAAAAGCAACATTTGAACGGAAACGAGAACGACTACCGGTGATTTCCTCGCACGCGAGCAAATCTCGTACTCGTAGTCGCTGCTAAAGCTCCCTACTGTTTGTTTCCATCGCTACCTAGCACCTACGGTTCATAATTATATATTAGTTTGTTTGATATTATGCAGGTGTAAAGGTGAGAATATTCCCTACCTGTGTGGTTGTATCGCTGAGATGACTAGTGATGAAGAAGCAAAGTTATTACGTCCTGGTGAAAATGATTTCAGTATCATGTTTTCAACAAGAAAGAATTGTTCACAGCTGTGGCTTGGACCAGCAGCATATATCAATCATGGTATGTTTCTTTACCTTGGCCTCAGGGAGTGTATTGGGATGTTTAGGACTTAAAACATTTGTTGACATTACCTACTGTTTATTAAATAGTAAAAAAATGATGATTTATATATATATATATATATATATATATATATATATATATATATATATATATATATATATATATATATATATATATATATATATATATATAGAGCCAGGTGCGCACTGGTTAGGGCAGAACTCGATATAATTTAAGTCAAGGCGTAACAAAAATACCTGTGGTTCCGGTTTCATATCGTGAAAAAATTAGGGTCGGTGGGTCGGAAATAAATATTTTTTTTTGAATATTTTTTTCATGGTTTTGGCGGTTTTTGGCTGAGTGATTTGCAGTAGAGTCCCGACATCAATATTAACTAGAGATGCGTATTTCCTATGGACGGATTTAGGCAATTTGGTTCAATAATTAGTGTGACAACAGACGCCATTTTGGTACGCTGCATGAGCAGCCCGCAACCACCTGGAGAAAATAGGGTCGGTAGGTCAATCGCGTTGAAAAAATAATAGAGTCGGCAGAAAAAAATAGGGTCGGCCGGGAACTGGAACCACATGTAGCTATTTTTTACGCCCAAACCATGGATAGTTGGGAACAGCTGGCGTCAGCAGCCGTGACTTATTTGAAATACGTGCGAATACAAACAAGTTGGAATTTTGTCTGAGCAGGCGCTTAAATTTGCGCGGTTAACAGGAAAGAGAGACTTGGGGGCGACTAAATATAGCAATTTCATTTTTGTGCGTTTTATTGGCATTTTGGGTTTTTAATCTATTGCATTGTTAGGAAGGCCAGAAAGGTATGAGAACGTTCGGAAACTAAATAAATGTATAAAAATACAACTTTTGCGTAATTTTACAAATCGGAACTGAAATAAACTTTTAAAATTTATAATTCCTGAGTAGAAAAATGCGTGAAAGAAATTTTAAACCCACCGCGAGGTTAGTTTTTACAATCTCATCTGTCCGGGGAGCAAACCAACTTGCATTAGGCCGTCGTCTAGTGCCCCAAAATGTTTAGTTTCGTTGCACACCTCTTTAAACTAAAAGAAAATTACATATTCTTATAGATTAAGTGACACTGAATCCAAATCTAAAAAGTTCTTGCGGGTTCACCCTGCAGTTTTTTTGTAAATTGCGATCAAAATCTTGAAATTTACGAGTTTCGCAATAGCATTTTTACTATATGCCATACGTCAAAATGCGTACTCTCGGAACCAGTCACTCGCGCGCCATAGTGAAAATTATACAGGATAGGTCACTTCCGCCTCCTCTTGAGATATGTGAAATCAGATTTGAGGTAAACAATGAGCAACACGATTTTCGAGTTTCATATATTATTGCGACAAAGCGTATTTTCTGGCTTTGTACGAAGATATTTAGCACCACAAGGCATTCTTTCATGATTATGAACTTATGTGCACACTATATCATCTTTATGGCGTGTAATAAAGGACGAAACAAACTTCAATTATACATTTTGAAGACAGAGTAATGGACATAAATTTGTAGTAATTGATATATTTGTATGGTAAGCCAAAAACTATCAAATACTTAATAGTAAATATATAAAATACATATTTAAACAATACTATTATTATTAATTAATACCAATATAGTAATTAATAGCACATTAGGTTTCATCATCATCACAATCCACTGCCTTCATCTATAAAGTTATTGTCAATTAGATCTATCTCACTGTTCTCACAATTACTTGTGTGGATTTTTGTGGTTAGCCCGTTCGCGGGCTAACCATTATGTACACGCTAAAAAAAGTTGTGAAGGTTGTGAAGTTGTGACGGAGCGTGTTCGGCTTTACTTCGGAAACTGTCGTTAATGCCATGATGCGATAATAAATATTGATACAGTACACAGATATTCTGATATAGTGATACAGTATTAAATGTACAGTCAACAGATCTGCGAATGAAACATCAATATTTCATCACAAATACAGGTAAGCCAATTATTTTCCATCTCTAGTCATTTATAATGCTAAAAACATCACAAATTTTGGTCTGCTCTGGTCAAAAATATTTGGTCAGGCTCCATATTTTTGCACACATTCAAATAGTTGAACGAAGCCATTTTATCTTAGATCGGGCCATTGCATTTTTAAACCAAACCCCCCCTATTGAGGACATCCATTTTTTGGTCCCCCCTCCCCTGGAATTTCCACATTTTTTAAGCGAATTTTTTGCCTCCCCCGTGGAATTTCCGCAGATTTTTATTGAATTTTAGCCATCCCCATGGAATTTCCGCAAATTTTTTATGAACTTTTAACCCATCCCATGGAAATTCCTTGACAGTTTTTGATCTACCCAGTGGAAATTCCATATTGATTCTTTGAGTAGTAGCTATCCCTTGGAAAATTCCTTGCTGATTTTGATCCTATCCTTTGGAATTTCTTTTCCATTGTTGACCCTCCCATGGAAATTCCATACGTTTTACTAATTTTTCTTACCTACCCTTTGGAATTTCCGCAGATTTGCTTTAAAATTTGGACCCTCCCATGGAAATTCCTTCATTTTTGGTTCACTTTTGCAGGGGGCCATTGGAAATTCCACATGTCCTCAATAGGGGGGTGCAGATAAAAAATGCAATGGCCCATCAGGCGCTTATGGCATGAGGGTCCACATATTAAATAGAAGCTGAATAGAAACTGAAATATCAAATCAAATCAAACTTGCCATTGTGCAGTTATAAAACAAAACCAACCTTGCCATATTTGTGCAGGTATATTGTAAAGAGCAAACCCAGTTTGGGGATTCATATGCTACAAACTGACCTGTCAACTTGCAGGTGAACGATTTACAAACCGCAACACAAAACAACATTGACTGTTGAACTTGACTGAAAAATATGAGTGTAGCGATTGAGATCAATCGTTCAAGAATTGGTTCACACCATAAATTTACACAAGGAATTTACATTCTGGAGTCAAATGTTGATGATGTTCTGTTTAAAAGTATTTTACTTGCCATGTTTTAAAAATCTAGTGACTAAAACTGAAAAATATAATGAAGTGTGCATGTGGTATGTGCAGATGGTATGTTATCATGTTCATGTTAAATCATGTACCATTGCTATTAAGACTTTCAAAGAAATATTAATGAAATAGTTGACCGTACTTGTACAGTTCATGCCGACTTTCACCAAGGTGATCAATTAACGTTTAGATCTAATGCTGGAAAACAATGTGTTGCCATGTTACTATATTCTATTGTTTATAACGAAATTAAATCAGTTAATATTTGGGACACATCCACCATAGGCGTCGAAAGATAGCTAAGTGGGGGGGACCATATTCATATATTTGTGTTCACAGACCTTAAAAACAATCGATTTCAAAAGAAATTAATAATGCAGAACACGAATATATGAATATGGTCCCCCTCACTTATCGATCTTTCCATGCCTATGACAACAACTATGAACCAGATTTTAGTTTATGGCAACAATTTATATATTGTACATGCAAGCGAGGTTCACCTCGCATTCACATGCTAATAAGGCTTGCGAGTAGTGAAACATACTGTAGCGTATATATTGTTTTGGCCTTTGGGAACTAACTGCAGAACTAATGCAGAACTAATTACATTTGACTAAAAGGAAACAATATATGTATAGGTTATTTTGAGGCAACGAGGGGATATGTGATTTATTCACCGAGGCACGCAGCGCCGAGGTGAATAAACACATATCCCCGAGGTGCCTAGATAACATACTTATTTTTCACATTGCGAGGTCGCGTTAATGAGTCAGAATAGAAATAATTCTTAATGCCATATAATGCCTTCGCGATGTTGTTTTTTCTCATTTTTTGTGCTGCAAAGACATTGCAGGTGAATATTAGAGGGGATTATTTAACAGAAATTGATTAGAGGAGAATATTGAATATATTCCCCGCTAAGAACAAAGGAAACCGAGCAGGGTGAAAAATAAGGTATGTTACAATATGGCTGAAGTGGAGAACAGGCCATGGAATATAATATATTTCCAGTATGTATAGTAATATTACTTTTTTAAATATTGTAGATGGAACAAAAACTCAAAATAATAATCGGTAAAGCTAACCATCTCTACCACCATTTAATTTCACCTGGCAAATCATGCTAGACTGTTTACTGTATACTCTACATCACTGTGAAGATGTTACTGGTTGAAAGAATATTTTACCTGTTTCATTTGTAAATAAGGAAAAGTAGAACCTTTAAATTTATACAACTGGATGATATGCTGTATGAGAATTTCTAATGGTTGGTCAACTTATAATGTATCAAGTGGTGTCTACTATTGGATAATGCTGAAAAGTAAATATTAGAGACTAAAACTGTATGAATAAATAAGATTTCTATCTGTCAGTGACCAATTAAATATTCCAGATCAGGAGCAAAAGCTGTATGGAATCAGAAGGAATCTTATGCACCTTTAATGGTGTGCATACAGTATATCAGGACGCTTTTCAATTAATAACAGAAGATGTATTCATCACAATTTTGGACACATGAGCTAACACCTGCTATCCTGACATGAATGGTGAATGTACTGTATCCCCAGTGGAAAGAATAAATGCCTTAAAGTTTATTACTCATGTTACATGTAATACGTTCTTAATATTGAAATATCGAACTTTTGAGGGTAATACCAATGCTAAGACTATTTAAGCTACTATGTTTTAAGATTAGTATAATATTTTTATTATCAAGATAAATTGTCTAGTCGAGACCTCGAACTGTTGTAGTCTAGTTATTGTTGTATCTTATACTAAACTATGTTGAACTTTAATTTACCGATGTACAAGATATTCTGTCCCAGGGGTGAATTGGAGGGGCAGGGCTTTCTATTTTTGATGATTGCATAATCTCTTAAATCATGTTTGAAAGTTTTTGAAATTATGGTGGCGCCTCGTGAAAACCGGTACCCTATTAAAGTGTATCAATAATTATCGATAATTTCAGTGATTTCTCTTTGATTGGCATATAATCCACTAACGCCGTACGCAAATGCATGTACGCTTAGCGCACCTATTTTTATTCCAAAGGCTAACCACATGTACGCAATGCGTACCTATTTTTGTATAAAATTATGCCAAGAGCACAGCTAATAGTGTTAGTGCATTTGCAAAGTTCAGTGCACTTCAAAAGGTCATGTTTCCAAAATTTAGAAGCATTACTGTGATCGGTTGTTTTCAGGAAAGGAATGTTGTGCTTGAGTGAGCCGCCACTCATGGGGAGAAACCTTGACACAAAGAGTGGCTGTGAGGTAGACTAGGGGAGGATGAATCCACCTTCGAGTGCCCCAGTGGTAGTGCCTTAGGATCCAACCCTTGATGCATGTTATCTAAATTAGTTTTATGTTATATAAGCCTAAAAAGATTATTAAATTTATTAAAATTCTCCAGTGAACTCAAGACTAGAATGACATCCAGTTTGACAAATTGTTAGTGTCACACAGTTACAGTATCCAAGTGTCGATTTACTGTCAGTATTTGATTATTTGCAAAAAACTTTCAATGTTTTCTTCAATCTTATAACAGTATTTAATTAAATATTCATCTGACTGCATAATGTTTCGAGTAGATATCATCCCAATATTTCAATATTTGAAGAATCATACTGCATAGATAATTCCTCACCGGGGCGTGTCTAATGCAAACAAATCATTTCCAGCCAGTATGCAGACATATAGCGAGCATAATTTATGTACCAAGGACTCATTGATCACCCTGCTGATAGGCGAAGCTATACCTGTCACATTTCAGGAAGAGTTACTCCTCTTCAACAAACATCTGGAGTCTTAATAACATTTTGTCATAAATTAGATGGGTTTATACCTACTTAAATTATAAGTTTCCACTACATATAGCAGCAGTTACTGTATGTATAAGGTCACATAACTGCCACCTAACACATAATTGCTCTTCTGCCCGCACAACTTAGTTAGAATATCTCAACAATCAACATCGCAGTAAAGGCAAGACAACAGCACTTAAAGTATGTAGCAAGATTAAGCACGACAAATTCTTCAAATATGCATTCGAGGCACTTTGAGATGATTTGCACCTTCCCGAGAATGTCACCACCCTCCTGGAGTGATATCTTTACGCCCAGGAAAATACCACATCGATCAGTAATGCCCATGGGGGACACAAGACCCTGCTCCACACAGCATCTTAGAATGCTTTACAGTCAACTCGGCCCACTAACCAACTCGGCCCACCGTTCAAGGACAAACTCGTCCCGCTCCTAAACTGACTAATCTAAGTTAGGAACCATGACTACGTTCTATCTTTGCAAAGTTTGAGATAGATTTGAACTGGATGTTCTCTTGCGATATTGATTTAGAAATTGTTCATAGCCAATTGCAATCAAACTTTACTCATCTGTATACCCAATGCAACAGCAAATGGCTGTATCGGTTTGGTGCTGCCTTGTAAAATGTTAATAAGCTTCCTTAGTTCCCTAATATGTCAAACAGTAGTTAACTATTGGGCCGAGATGGTATGGGCCGAGTTGGTCAGTAATTTGTTAGCTACAAAATACAAATGCAAAAAGGGTTGTCAAACAAAATGCTCATTTTGATTTTTAAAGCAAATTTAAAGTGCACTAAACTTTGCAAATGCAGCAATTGTGAGAACAGTGAGATAGATCTACTTGACAATAACTTTATAGATGAAGGCAGTGGACTGTGATGATGATAAAAGCTAATGTGTTACTAATTACTATATGATACTAATTATAGTATTGTTTAAATATGTATTTTATATATTTACTATTAAGGTGGCTCCCTATAGTTAGTTAAGCATGGGACTGGTAACGAAAATGCCGGTTCGTGTTTGCGTGGAAAATTCGTGGATGCAGGAAAATTTCGCGCGTGCGGGAAACATGCGGGAAATTTAAATGTCAAGTTAAAGAGCAATTTCAAAACAAACATGGCCTCGCTGTTTAATAATCGGCTTTCAGACGGCAAGTTTGGCAAAGTTTCACAAATAAATACTTCCCACACGAAGGAAAGGCTACTAAAGGCAATAAATTCATGGCGAAAAACAGCAAGAGTAGAGTTTGAACCACCACCGAAAGTTCCGAAGCTCGTAAATACGCGAACGGTGACGGTATGTACAAGAAAAGAAATTTCATATTCAATAATTTCGCTGCATTTCGATAGAATTTTCGCTAAACTTACAAGTAAAATGGTTGCTCTTGATAGGAACAACGGAAAATAGAGGAAAATATGCCACATGGAGCGAGAATCATCGATATTGATGTTTTGAAAGGCAAGCTTCAGAAATGTCAATTTTGTCTAAAAGGTAGCTGCGCGGTTTGACAATTTTTTATCACACCTTTTAGTCTATATTTGTACAAATTTAACATAGTATTTCACTTGATTTTGTTTGTTTTTCTCGCCCAAGCTACTAAAGAAAAATACCTGAACACTCTTATGCAAAACAAATCAAAATAGTAGCAGCTTGTACAAGCAAAACAAATAAATAAATAGTTCACTTGATTTTTTACAAAACAGATATATATTTCACTTGATTTTGTTTGTTTTTCTTGCCCAAGCTACTAACAAAAAATATCTGAACACTCTCTTATGCAAAACAAATCAAAATAGCAGCAGCTTGTACAAGCAAAACAAAGGAATAAATATTTCACTTGATTTTTTACAAAACAAATACATATTTCACTTGATTTTGTTTGTTTTTCTTGCCCAAGCTACTTACAAAAAATACCCGAACACTGTCTTATGCAAAACAAATCAAAATTCTAACTACAAATGCTAACTACAGTATAAACAGCAACAGAACATCATAAAACATATTCAATCTTATAGCCTATTTTGTGTAAAAATATCAAATATCAATTCCTGATACTAGTGTAGTAGAGAACAAATTTATTTATATACGTCTACATATACTAGACAATTTAAAATTCTAAAATTTAGGTCCAATATCCCTGGCCAACATTATTGATGAAAAACAATATGGTTTAGCAAGTCAGTTCAGAGTAAAATGCCAGTTCTGTTCCAAGCAAAATATAATTAATACCTCAGCATCTCATAAGTCTGGCAAGTCTGGACCAAAGGCATATGATATCAACTCTAAAGCTACATTGGCTAGTTTACATGCAGGGATTGGTGAAACACATCTAAAAAGTATTTTGTCAGTAATGAATATCCCACCAATGAGTCGAGCTTCCTTCAAAGCCAGAGAACGAGAAACAGGGAAGGCTGTAGAAGCTGTCGCAAAAGTCTCGTGTGAGGAAACAATTGCAAATGAGAAAAAACAATTGATAAACATCGGGGAAGAACCAGATGAAAACAATTTAGTGTCTGTTCCTTGTTCCTATGACATGGGCTGGCAGAAACGGGGAAAGGGATTTAATTCTAACACTGGTCAAGCTGCTACCATGAGTCAAACCACAGGAAAAATTTTTGATTATGCTACAAAGGTTAAGAAATGTCGAACTTGTGAGTATGCACAACGTACCAGTACAAATGCAAAGGCTCATGATTGCCGTAAAAACCACACTGGTTCATCTAAAGCCATGGAGCCAATATCTGCAGTTTGAACTTTTTAAAAATGCTCCAAAACATGGCATTAAATACTCCACATATACCGGTGATGATGACTCGACAACTGAATTATATATAAACCAACAAGTTCCTTATGGTGTTGAAAAGTTCAGTGACATAATACACATTAAACGCTCACTCACAACAAGATTGTACAACCTGAGCAAGATGGCACAGATTAAGGAGTGCTCTACACTGTCATCAAAAGTTATTGAATACCTTGTTAAGGTGGCTCCCTACAGTTAGTACAGTTTAAATACGATTTATATAGATCAGACTTCATCCTCGCGACCTGCGCGTGGAATCGTCGTGTTTACTGTTCGGCAAAAATATTGAAACAAGCCGCGGGAAGTTTTTTGGCGTTTTTATCTACAAAGAAAGCTTCAGTTTTTCATTATAATCCTAATTTTTTTGTGAATTCGAACAGTACGTATGTTATTAACTAGTTTAGCCAATCTTTTAGTGTGTTTTTACGTATTTACGTTCAGTATTGTCTTTCATATTGCTCAAAATTTTCAACTTGTTGTGTTGCGAATTGTCAAACTGAAACGATACTGTCTTCTATAACTCTTGAACAGTAGTGAACTGTCGCCGAAACTTATGTAAGTTCTGTCAATCAATTCAATTCACAGGTATCGTTTTATCTGCTAAATCAAATAAAACAGTTATGAGTTGTTTTATATAAAAAGTTAAACAAATGTAAACTAACACTGGATTTAATACAATGCGTATAATAGTGTTTTTTTATTAGTATTTTCAAGATTAATATTTTATTTTCATGTCAAACAAGTCAGAAATATCTGTTTTCGTATGTATTATTGTAAGCCAAAAAGTTGAAATCACTATAAATCACACGCTACAATTTACACGCATGCGCAGATGGTGCTCATGTCGAGTTGATTTTTTTTTCATGCTGGCCACGCCGATTTTAGCGATGATTTTCTCGTGTTTTCTTCGGTGAAATTTTTTTAAACTTTGTATTTTTGTTATACAAGACGAGTGGTACAACATATCCAAATTTTAAGAAATTCTACAAATAACTTTTTCTGTAACCGTCATTCACGAATATCTCGAAAACTTATTTGTAAATTCCCTTCAAATTTTGATATGTTTTTCCTTTATGGACCATAAATCTTCAAAAAAAATTTCAGAAAAATTCACCGAAGGAAAATATAGATATTGTCAATTTATTGTGAAATTAGACAATAAAAGTGCAAAAGATTAAACGTCATGGTTGCCATGGCAACACAAACACTGTTTTAATTTGTTCATAAATGGACAGCACACAGCTTCTGAACTTTCCTGGAAATGATCATATTGCCTTGTCTTAAGTGTATCTAATATAAATTCGGTTCAAAGCGAACGTTACTCAAAATACCTAGAATTTTAGAGAACTGTAGGGAGCCACCTTAAGTGCTTTTCAATTGTGGTTGCCCAAAACAAAAGTGATCTTGAGGCGATGAAGTCGTCCCTAAAATGCATTGTCCCACATTCCTTTGGTGACCATGCTAGTTGCAATGAGTCATGGTGCAGATATAAACAAGATCCCACCAACTATAAACACACATATCTACCATATGGCAAGGACTTGTATGGCACTGCCTTGAAGTCAGCCCTTGAAAACAACTTCAGCCAGCATTACAGTGACACCATGATTAAAAAACTTGGTCCAGCTGCCAACTCCCAAAGGAACGAATCATTTAACAGCACAGTAGGCTCCAAAAACCCCAAGATCAGGTACTACGGTGGAAGCGAGAGCAATGACTTTCGGGTGGCTTGTGCGGTGGCTCAGACCAATGTTGGTTACGGTTATGTTTGTTGCACATTCAAAGCATTAGGAATAGATCCTGGATTGAACTGTACCAAATACACCTGCAAAATGGAGAAAAAGAAAAGTAAAGATATCGACAGAAAAAAACTCAATTTTATTCAAGCAGCGCAGAAATCAACTTCATAGCCGAAGAATCCAAGGCACTGCGAGAAAAGAAAAACAAGAAGGCCCAACCTATGAATCAGGTATTGGTATGAACTTGGAACAGTCAGAGTCTGGGGCTACTATAACTGGAAGTGAATCGATCACAGGGCTACTTCAGTTAATCAAGGGAAATGTACCAAAGGAAACAATAACTGTTTATGAAGGAACAATCTCCCCATTCACCCCAAGGCCAATTTGTCCGAATAATGAATTTGACAGTAACTTAGAGTACAATATTATTGTGTTTGATGTCGAGACAAACACAACAGGTAAAGCTGCCCAGTTGTGCCAGCTTTCAGCTGTTGATAAGACCGGCCAAAAGTGTTTTTCCGAGTATATTTTGCCTGACAAAGACATCGACAAATATGCCACACGGGTAAATAAACTGACAGTAAAATTAGTTGGTGGCAAACGAACACTTTTTAAAGATGATGTAGCTTTAAAAACACTTACCTGTCAAGATGCAACTTCTCGATTTGTCAACTATATTCACAGCTGCATCGAATCCAGCAAGGCTAGGACGAACAAAGGTGTATGTGCAGTTCTAATCGGCTATAATGCAAGGCGTTTCGACATCCCGATATTGCTTCGTAACAGTGCCAGTGAAATTCACGCCAAAATGCAAGCTTTAGGGATTTGTTTTGGCGACAGTCTTCCATTGTTCGAGCACCTGATAAAGATCAAACATCCAGCGTTAACCCAATCAAATGGTCGAAGATGTTCGTCAAACAAGTCGTCGATCTACGAGGGTTTATTCAACGAGAAATTTGCTGCACACGATGTCGAGTCGATTTTTTTTCACGTTCGCGCCTGGTCGGCTGGTCGCGCCGAATTTAGGGGCGAATTTCTCGTGTTTCCTTCGGTGAATTTTTTTAAACTTTGTATTTTTGTTGTAAAAGACAAGTGGTAAAACATATCCAAATTTCAAGAAATTCTACAAATAATTTTTTCTGTAACACTTATTCATGAATATCTCGAAAACTTATTTATAAATTTCCTTTAAATTTTGATATGTTACTCCTTTGTAGACTTATAAATGGTAAAAAAAAATTCAGAAAAATTAACCGAAGGAAAATAAAAATATTGTCGATTTATTGCGAAATTTGACAATAAAAGCGCAAAAGATAACATGACATAGTTTCCATGGCAACACTAAACACTGTTCCTACTTGTCCATATATGGACAGTACAAAGCTTCTTAACTTCCCTGAAAATGATCATATTGCCCTACCTTAAATGTATTCAATATAAACATGGTCGGACGCGAATGTTACCTAAAATATCTCAAATTTTAGAAAACTGTAGGGAGCCACCTTAAACCTTTCTTTTGTAAAATGTAACCGTTGTAATTCAGCCTCTTGGCTGCAAGATCGGGTTTTTTTTTTAATAAATTGTAATTGTATCAAGAACAACCTTACCTTTAATTTGCCCAGTGTGCATGTTGCAGCGTCCCGTTCAGATTTTCTGTACGTGTACACTCTTTTTCTTTTGGAGGGCACAAACCTCCTAACTTACAATTTTCAACAATTACTTGACAAGGGACCATTAACCAATGAGATGCCCACAGAGATAGCGGTGGTCAAATCTGAACTTCTCTTTTAAATAGTTTGCTTGTCCAGTAAATTCTACCATTATTTACCATTTTGTTATTCTTTTAAGTTAACTTCAAAGTCAACCATGAAGGAGGGCAACATTAAATCTTTTGGCATGGTCTCGGTTCTGTGAGGCCTGCAAGAAAACCAGCTTTCGTGAATTCACGCATATGCTACACGCCGTTCAATTTTCCCCGAGCCGGCGGCGCGAAGCGCCGTGCGAGGGTACTAATTCCCCCCGGCTATTTACACCCGGGGAAACGAAAGCATTAGCGGAGTCTAAAGTTCATCAATGAGCGCGGGCGTCGGTCACCAACGATGGGTGGTCATCCTCACTGATCTCAAAAATATGGCGGACTGTCATGAATAACGGACACTGATTGGTCCAATTTAACGTTTGCATTATAACGGTGCATGACGACAGCGAAATAGCAAACATTTCTTGATTTGATGAGTTGATGATTGATAAATTTCTTGCAAATATTCTTCATTTTTGCTCGTATTTCTGCAAGATTTTGTAAATTTCAAGAAAGAAAGGGCGAAAGAATCAGCTAAAAGAAGGGAGCCGACGTTAACGAAGGTAAGTTTGTTTTAAATATTGATTTTATAATGGCTTTAAAACCCGACGGCCTTTGCGTATATGAAACAACTAAACAAGACAGCATATAATTTCAGTGTATCTTTAATATTGATTCCCTTTTTTATTATATTGAATTTTTTAAATAAAAAATAAGGCAAAGTTATTTGCAAGCGAGAATTTGAAATCATTTTATTGCAAACTCAAAGTTTATCGATAAAGCCATTTAATAGTTAAAGGCAGTTTAGTTTTATAAAGAACACTTTAAAACTTTTTGTGAATTGTTTGTGGTTGAATTTTACCTTAAATTGAAGCTTGTATTAAGATATATGTGTTAGGTATGTAATTATACGTGGGAAATTGATAATTTTGTAATTAAAAGTGATATTTATAGGCGATTTTCATTTGTAAGAAAATTCTTAAAAAATTATCGTGTTACCATGACAACTACTTTAGATACTTCATGTTCGGAAAATACAACGGTTTTGTCAGCAAGGCGAGGGTTTCTGCATGCATGTATTTTCTAGTTGTATAGGTAAAATGTGATTGGTCAACGCCATGAGTTAATGGACTTCTTTACGGCCGAGCGAATAATTATCCCCGAGCCGGCGGCGCGAAGCGCCGTGCGAGGGTACTAATTCCCCCCGGCTATTTACACCCGGGGAAACGAAAGCATTAGCGAGCGAAGTCTAAAGTTCATCAATGAGCGCGGGCGTCGGTCACCAACGATGGGTGGTCATCCCACTGAGCTGTATAATAACTGGAGGACCTGCTCCTATACTTCGTTCAGTCAACAAAGTGTCGCCAAAAACATGGCGGATTTTGAGTGAAAATGACGCCATTTCCATGACAACACTTACTTTATTTTCATGGTAGGTACCACTGACCAGGCTCATTTCTGAGCCCACGGCCGTTTTCACCCCCCCCCCCTGATCACAGAGTAAGGATATACAGAGGCGGAACTCGAGGCAAATCATGTCCCCACTTTTTTAATGCGCATGCGCAACCCTCTGGCAAGTGTCATGCACATTTTTTATCAGGAAAAAGATAGGGAAATGCAAAATTTTGGCCGTAAAACGGCGATTTTAAGCGCAGTAACCGATCAATCTTCATTTTCTGCACGAATTTTGCAAATAAATGGCACACTGCGTCTTCTTAGCGAAAGGGAATTGAACGAATACCATTTTTAACGGCGAAAATGAGAAAAGACACACGAAGGAGTGAGAATTTCTGGCAATCTGAAGATTCGATTCTGTAGACCTGAACTCCAGTTGGAACTTGGCAACTTTATATGTGAGTTTTTTTTCTCTAGCTCATATATATGAAATTATCAATATATTTTTGTGAAGTGCAATGTTGTATGAAAGGGTTGTCGTTAATTTAAACATTGCATAAACAGCATTCAGATACGAAAAATATGAACATCAACATTCAACATGGACTGATGGACTTGGACATGGAGCCACAGTACTCTAAAGTTCTCATATAGACTTTATTTAACTTATATGTTGACCCAATGGTGAGGGATTGGTCAAATTATACTTTATAGTGATTCCCCTAGATTAGTGCATTGGTTATTGTGCAATGACAACCTTTTTTTTGGCTCTCAAAGGTCAATAATTTCTCAAACATGCCAAGTCTGTACATGTTTAATAATCTAATCTGTTTATTTTTTATTTTGCTTTTCTAGATTGCCAATCATTCCTGTTGAACTACATTGTTCATTACAATGAATCAGATGCAGATTCTTACAACATTTACTATGTTAATTTGTTCACCTGATTGGGGAAAACCTGAGACTATTTGATCTTATATTGGAATGCCTACCAATTTTACATAGCCTCAGGCAATGTTTATATAATTAATCTTGAGTAATAGAGATGCTGCACCCCCTGACGGAGTGACCTTACTACCTGGATCATCCCACTAGGCAAGACAAGTTCAAAACTTTCCATGCAAACACTTGCATGGCAGTTGCTATAGTAGGATATGAATATAGTTTTGCCTTGCCAGGGTGGCTCGGGGGGGGGGTAGGATTTCCCTAGTACCTGGAGACCATATAGACAGGCCGTCGGATTACTGTAATAGTTTAATTGAGGTTCAAAAAAGCAGCCCCCCCCCCAAAGTGGTAGGTCTGCTCCCCAAATCCAGCCCCCCTTGGAAGATGTACTGTAAAGCTAGACAATTTTACTTGTTAACCCAACTTTATTATTCTGTCTAACACCGGACGATCCAGTTAACCCATTGAGTTGCATTGCATGTGCCCTGATGCACCCTACTTTATTATTTTACTCTGTCTAATGCCAGACGATTTTACTCGTCAAGGGGTGAGCACACTTTAACATGCAAAGTATTAATTGGGAATACTTTCTCTTTTAATGGGAAACTCTTTATCAATAAAAGGAACAATGCAATTATTCTGTAGTATTTAATTTTTCATATAAAGCAAAGACTGTAAGAGGAAACATGGATCATTGGCTACTTTTTTTATTTAGTATTAATTTTCATGACAACATGTGGGTCAACTATAAAGGAAACAGTTATTGCCTATTTTGGAATAAAAAATTTAGAATATAGCAATATTCATTGACATTGAACACATATTTAATTTATTTAGTTTTTGAATAATTTAAGTTCTTAAATGTATATAAATGTGACATAAAATAAACAACATTTATTAAAATTGTATTTTTAAATCCCAATTACACTGTTGTATTTACATTTCACTGTTGTAGTATTTACACTGTCAGTAGTTATTACACTGTAGTATTTACATTTCAAGACCTTAACCAACATCATTCCTTGGAGTTTCTCATGACAAGATGTCTCAACCAAGATCCTCTGGAGAACTTCTTTGGCCTCATTAGGCAGCAGGGGGGGGGGGGATTGTGACAACCAATTAGTCCCATCCAGTTCACCAGAGCATTTTGCATATTATTTGTAGATAATATTTTGACACCACTTTCAATTGGCAGCTGTGCTGAAGATTCTGATGCCTATTTGATTGCATTTCACCCTAGCCAATCTGATTTATCTGCAGGAAATGATCAGACAAGCCCACCACTAATCCAAGCAGTTGAAGATACCGACTACAAAACAAATGAAATTGAACAAAACTTAGTCTGCATGAACTTATGTGTCAAGCTATTTATTAAGGAAGTGCCTTATCCAACATAGCTGTCCAATATGCCATCATAATTTTGTGATAAAGGATGTCAATGACAGTAGTCTCTGCTATTCTGCATGTGAAAGACCTCTGACCTTTGAAGGCGTAAAGAAACGTTTCTTTGCTGGAGAATATATTTGTGAATGTGGTTATTAGTTGCACAGAAAGTATTAAAAACATAGGTAGTTTAACTTTTAATTTTTGCTCACAAATCGCAAAGCTACATGCATGGAACCTGATGGACGTGTTTCAAATCAGCACCTATGCTTTCTTATTAATGTAAAAGACAGGAAAGCAATACGTTTGGCCCGCATTAATTTAGCGAAATGGGAATCTGCTTCTTGGCAATATAAACATCACAAGCACCGAGATTGTAATTTGTATTATACTATTTTTTCTTTGTATTTAGCCTATAAACGTATATCTTTTTACATAAAAATAACCACTTACCATTTATATTTCAAATTTGAATCCCAAAATGAAGTTCGGTGGAGCAACTTCGCAAAAATACTTATTTTTCTACTTTCGAACGGTGTTTTTCCTATGCTTTTGACTGAAAACACGACGAATGACACTTGCCAGAGCAATTTGCGTGGCGCGTGGAAATGACGTTCACGGGGACACAAAGAACAAAGGAATCGCCGCGAGTTCCGCCCATAGTTCAATGGTTCCGCCTCTGTATACTCTGTGCCTGGTTTTTGCAAAAAAGTTTTGCAGATATTATAGTTCTCGTGGTTTTGAATCGGTTTTTAAAATTTTTTCGATATAAATTTTCTACCTTTGACGATTTGGACAAAAATATGCAAGTCGTACGTGTTATTCTCGCCCGTGAAAGACGACAAACAATTTAAAACCTCAAGAAATGTGGGAAAAGACTTGAATATGGATCAGTTCAAAGGGTAAGAGACAAATTTTCATATTTCAATTTTTTAATATTTAGACTTTACCTTATTTGACATGAAAATGATAAGTATAACGATGAAACTGACACTCTATTTGTTAATAAAACAACTTCCTATGTAATACACATGGCAAAGTGTAATATTTCCCACTAGTTTACTAATTTTAACAAGCAACAATAATCGCAAAATATTTGGTTACAAACTACGAAGCTTTGATCGAGATTCAGTCACATATACGAGGATTACGACGGTCTTTAAAGTGCAAACTGTCTGTGTAATAATGTTTAAAAGGTTGATTCCTGAGGTCTCGTTTTATAAACAGACATAAACCTCATTTCCAGGATGGCCTGATTTCTTGCAAGTTTTCTCAGTATTAAAATATCACTCTGAATGAGCAATATACCTTTATAAGTGCACTCATAGTTCTGACACCTCTGGTTTAAGCTGAGGAGTTTATAGGTCACATTCTTTTGTTTACCTTGATCGTATGCTAATTATGTTACTGGTGGATTTTTGTACAACTTACATAATTAATCTACTCTTGTTTTATATTGCAGATTTATTCCACAATGACACACTCCTTTCTGGGTGGCAAGTTACAATACCAAGCCACACATATCTTTGGAAACTGAACATACTGTATTTTAATACATGCTTCCAGAAATAATGTCACCTTGGCTATATATAGGGTCTCATTTTCACAATTGAGATATAACTCATGCCACATACATGAAAATGAGGCTCCATAGCCAAGGTGAAATATATTCCGGAAGGGTGTATTTGACTTTTTTGAAAAATTATTAGCAGTAAACAATTTAAAAAACAAAAATGTATCATTTTAATTGCTATAAAACTTTATTTACACTTCAATAAAGTTATCATAATCATATAATTATTTATGTTGTTATGCATGGTATTATAATTAACTAATTCATTTTGTTGTTTTTCTGCATGTTGATGCCTCTCCTGTGCCATCTCTTGTGTATATTAAACATGTAATTTCTGCAAAATAAAAGATGACATTATTATCATGATACATTATACATCTTTACATCACAATAATATCATATACACATATGTTAATCCTTCACAAGTGGCAATGTGTCTTGATATGCCTTACTGTATTATTTTAATCTACCTAATGCCAGACAATTTTACTAGTCAAGGGGAGAGTGCAATTACATGATCTGTTTTTACCAAGACCAGTAATTGATCTGAGCTTCAAAATTAAATCTTATGTTTCAATATTCAGCAATGCAATTATTACATTCCTAACTAACTGCTAAAATATGTCAAACTTAACTATTATGATCAAATTTTCATCATAATTTCTCACAGGCTGTGTCATGGCCAATCGGACATCACTATATACTCCCAATGTTAGAAATCATGGGTGGATTTACTTGACAGTTGAGGGGGGGGGGGGAGTTTAAACCCCTCTAATAAAGTGTTCAACCCCACCAAAATTCTGCTTCAACCCTCCCATTTTGTGTGAAAGGCTTTATTCCCAAATGTCTAACCCCTGCCAAAGCTCACTGAGTGGTGCCACTTGCACCCCACCAGAAATTTTTGTACCCCTCCTTTTAAATAAATGAAAATCCGCCCTTGTTAGAAATGCTGTAGCATTACGAATTTACCTCATGATTAGTGTATCAGTGACTCACTTAAATTCCGGCAGCTTGTGGGAAACATTTTTGTTCTTGCCAATAACTATGACATCATACTGTGTAAAACTATATAATTTTATATAGTTCTGAACAGACAATGACAAAATGATATCTATTTTTAAGACTCTTCCCTTGATGAGTAAAACATCTGGATTTAATCTCACAGATTGAGTAAAATAAGAAAGTAGCCAGGGTTCATTGCAGCTTAATTGGCTGATTATATATCTCATGGGCTGCTCATTTGCAGATAGTGTAATTAACCCACTGTGTGGCAGCAGGGGGCTATTAGTAAAACACGGAGCACACGGAGCACGGAGTACGGAGCACACGGAGCACGGAGCACACGGAGCACGGAGCACACGAACTACGGAGCAGTAGAAAAACGAAAATCCTTTATAATAAAATACACTGTTTACTACAAATTTTTATTACAAATTTTTGTTCTTATTAATAAAGTTTTTTCGCGTTTTACACGTTGAGGAAGTAGAAAAATGGGGCTTTTACTGCACATATGATGCAAAACTGCCAAAAGCCATAGTATTTAAAATAGGATTGTGCCTGTGAAACTCGTCACATATCTATCAAGCTTATGAGTTATGTAGTTATATCAGTATATTCCGATGGCCAACGCATTAAGAAACACTTAGAGAACAGCCGATATATTTCGTTACCCCTGCCAAAAAATAGCCAAGTGACTCATCTTTCAATGTAGCGGATCGACTGAACATTATAAAAGCTTGTCATGGAGAGAAGTGAATTTTCGGTTTATCCTTCGTCCCAGTGACCAGTGAGCAGTGTGCTGTACGGCCTACGCCGGTTTAAACCGTTATACATAATTACTGCTTTCATTCTTTCAATCCGTTTTGAATATTCGGAATCATTCACTATTATATTATAAAACTGTATAAGATAGCTGTAGAACTATAAATGCTGTAGAATAAAATAAATAAAGAAAACTACGTTTTATCGCGGTATTTGCCGATAAATCGGCAACCGCTACAGAAAAACAGAACAAATTACAGTAAATCACAACAAACCGCGGAAGTGGGACAATTTTTGTATTTTTACTGTAAGACATGCAGAACATGTACGAAATCCATACAGAAGTGTGTGTGTATTCTATACTTTTGAAACAACTAAATCAGACTTCGGAAAATTTGACAGTATTAAAGCTACTTTTGAAAATTTAGATTTTAGGTCTTTGTTTTACATGTACCCAGTAAATATTTTTGAGTTTTGAACTCTGATTCTCACAAACTTACAATTTGTTTACAATTTACTCTGGCTCTGCCGTGCTGCACGGCAGAGTTGATCGGAATTGTAACAAATACGCGTACACTTAAATGGCTTCCTGAATTTAGTCAATCAGATCTGAGATGTGTAAAAATTACTCGTTTCAATATTATGTTTATGCTCGAAACTGCTCATGTTTACAATAGCAATTCTAACAATCTTGCCCTCCTTTTCGCCTTTGAGGCGTTGGTGTTGATTTATACACAAAATTCAAAACTCAAAAATATTTACTGGTCTGGGTACATGTAAAACGAAGACCTAAAATCTAAATTCCCAAAAGCAGCTTTAATACGGTCAAATTTTCCGAAGTCTGATTTAGTTGTTTCAAACTGAGTATAGAATACACACACACTTCTGTATGGATTTCGTACATGTTCTACATGTCTTACAGTAAAAATACAAAAATTGTCCCACTTCCGCTGTTTGTTGTGATTTTAATACTGTAATTTGTTCTGTTTTTCTGTAGCGATTACCGATTTATCGGCAAATACCGCGATTTGAAAACTTACTTTTCTTTATTTATTTCATTCTACAGCATTTATAGTTCTACAGCTATCTTATACAGTTCTATAATATTGTGAATGATTCCGAATATTCAAAACGAATTGAAAGAATGAAAGCAGTAATGATGTACTGTATATAACGGTTTAAACTTAGCCGGCCGTACAGCTCACTGCCACCGGTCACTGAGCAGAAGGATAAACCGAAAATGCACTTTTCTCATCACAAGATTTAATGTTCAGTCGATCCGCTACATTGAAAGATGAGTATACTTGGCTATTTTTTGGCAGGGGTAACGGAATATATCGGCTGTTCTCTACAGTAAGTGTTTCTTTATGTGATCATAACTACATAAGCTTGATAGATGTAAGATAACGAGTTTCACAATCCCATTTTAAATACTATGGCTTTTGGCAGCCTGGTTTTGCATCATATGTGTTTTTCAGTAAAAGCCCCATTTTCCTACTTCCCCAACGTGTAATACGCGAAAAAACTTTGTTAATAATAACAAAAATTTGTAATAGTAAACAGTGTATTTTGTTATAAAGGATTTTCGTTTTTCTACTGCTCCGTACTTCGTGTGCTCCGTGTGCTCCGTACTCCGTGTGCTCCGTACTCCGTGTGCTCCGTACTCCGTGTGCTCCGTGCTCCGTGTGCTCCGTGCTTCGTGCTCCGTGCTCCGTGTTTTACTAATAGCCAAATTAACAATGACTCTATTTTACCTCGCTTACCTCGCTGTAACGTTTACCTCGCTGCATCGAGCCAAATCTTTTCGAATTAAAACAACTTCTGATGTTCATGAACACGGAAAAATCGCTTAACGGCTTGTGTGAAAAAAAACCCGGAACGACGGCGCATTTTACAAATGACTGGAAGCTCTGGCGTCTCAACTCCGCCATAAATGAAGGTAACGAATTTCAGAGGCTCTGGTAGTCTTCAAATCGCGGTTGGTAACAAGTTTTATTGCGGATATTGGTACTTCAAACTTCCCTTTTTTCAACTATATTAGTCACTGAATCCAGTTAGGAGCCACTTTTGAGAAATTTAAAGTCGAATTTGATATGTGTACCATGGGCGGATCTAGGGGTCGTCAAACCAGTCACGCGACTAACGTAAAAATTACAAACTTAATTAAAGTCTGATTAAAGCATTAAATATTCGACCAATAGTCCAGTTATTTTTTATCATGCAGTGGCACTTTATAATAGTCCAGTATCTACTATCATGCAGCGCTAGCAATTAACATTCCAATTGAACTGTAGTCCAGTGATCAAATTTCATACAGTGGCTGAGCCGACGAGCTTAGTCAAGTCAATGAGCAGCTGACATACGCAAAGTCGGTCAGTCAAAAAGTCAAAATCCTGTGTTCTGATTGGTCTAGACACTTATTTCCATGGAAACAAGCGAATTTTTGCAAATTTGACTGATTTGTGGAGAGTTCTGACCGATTTACAGAAGTCAGGGGCGCCCCATTAGTCTGAATATCATTAATATTATATTTCACTCGTTGTAAAGTCTTTCCGAGCGCGCACTCATTCGAAGTGTCATGTTGGAGCTTTGTCGAAAGATTCAATTTAAAGATATATATCTACGGAAAATTCAGAAATGTCTGCTGCTCCCATCCTTGTAGTATTCATGAAACGGTTGAATCCGCATTTGCGGTGAATGATTTAGCTGTCTTACAAGACTGTTGCGCTGATCTTGGGAGGAAAATCGACACTAAATATCGGAGAGTTCGATTCAGTGAGCAGTTGCTAGGCGCTATGAGTAGCACGAACTACAGTTTGACTGTTTGAGCAGAAGTATTGGCGCCGAAATCTTTATTCTGAAGTGCAATAAGGTAAATTTAATGTGATATGTAAATTTTATTTCGTTTTAGACAGCATGACAATATTTATAAGCGAACAAGATGCACGCCACGCATATGTAAATACGCGTATTTTGATTTAGCCATGAATTTTGATTTACACAACAAATTTGCATATTTGTGCGGTTGAAGGACCGTCAGAACTCAGGAGGCTATTGAGGATAACCGATATAAATGCATTAATGAAGCATACATAAGATCTAAAGGTCAGGTTTTATTGATGAGTGTTCAAACTTTAATATTGATATATGTTTATTTGAGTAATATGACACTGTAATGATTACTAGTCAAGTGATCAATGACTCAACAAGGCTATTAGGCAACATAAATGAGTGTAATACCATCATGAGTTAGTTAAACATAATACTAGCAATCCGTAATTTGATAAAATGAAACATCTTCCACACTTATCACATTTCTGCAAGTACTTCACTTTTAAATTTCCCTAAGGAGCGAGTTGTGAGAGTCAGTGAGACTGATAATTGCTATAATTATCTCCCAATTCATGAGGTTAATTTTTTGTTGAAGCTGCTTTCAGAGTGCTGCAAATGGCGTTTCTGAGGTTTAAATATAAATATTTCGTGGGGACAGACACCCTGGGGGACAGACCCCCCCCCCCCAGGTGCCTCGCGCATTCACCGCTCGCAAAACTAGATTGTACATCTGAAAACTTTGACCGCCCCTGATGTGTACAAAGCCGTATTTGAACTTGGTGCTTGTTATCGCTAAAGTTTGCCATAATAGTTTTGTAAAAGCATCATAAAACCAGGTAAGTTTCAAAGTAGAATAACTTTCACGTGCGTGGGCGAAAAAATCAGAAAAGACATTGTGAAAGTAACGAAGAATTTCATTTTTTTAGCCTAGAGCCATTGGTCGGTTCTTAGAGAGATAAGCTCTTAAATTCATTCCCAATCGTGCAGAATAGACATACAGAGTTTAGATTATTAAATATCAGCATTGTCAATTTGACAATAATTTCCGGGTTTTCCCAGAGTAGCTAATTTTAATACGAAAGCGTACCACGTTTAATAATACCTCGCTTCATCGATCGAAATCTTTTTTAATTAAATCCACTTGTGATGTCCATGAACACAGAAAATCGCTTAACTGCGATGATTTAAAGGCTTGTGTAAAAAAACGGAACAGCAGCGCATTTTACAAGTGACTGGAAGCTCTGACGTTTCAACTCCGCAATAATTGAAGCTAAAAATAGCCAAATTGTATCAAATTTCAGAGGCTGTCGAGTCTTCAAATGACGGTTGGTAACAAGTTTTATTGTGGATATGGGTACTTCAAACTTCCCTTTTTTTAACCATATTAGACACTGAATCCAGTTAGGTGCCACTTTTGAGAAATTTAAAGTCGAATTTGATATGCGTACAAAGCCGTATTTCCACCCGGTGCTTGTTATCGCTAAAGTTTGCCATAACCTTTCTGTAAAAGAATCAAAAACGAGGCAAGTTTCAAAGTAAAATAATTTTCACGTTGGCGGGTGAAAACATCATAAAATTTCGTTGAATACTTTTAAAATTATATGTATTTGTATTCGGTTAATTTTTATTCCTGATTTAGGCAGAGGATTTTCTGCCCGACGGCGCGGGACCGAAAAGTAGCTGAAATTTTAAAAATTAATAAAATTTCAAAATTCCAAATAGTGTTTTTTTCTTCTTGGGGTAAATACATTTCATTGTGAAAGTAACGAAAAACTTCATTTTATGAGCCGAGACTCATTGGTCGGTTCTTAGAGAGAAAGCCTCTTAAAAATTAATTGGATCGACACAGCGATTTTCCCTAATATATCAAGTAGTATTCTACCAGGTAAAACTTCCACATCTGGGAATGAATTTGCCATGCATTGGCGAACATTTATCGGCATGCAGGTTTCCGTAGTGTAGTGGTCATCACGTGCGCCTAACACGCGCAAGGTCCCCAGTTCGATCCTGGGCTGAAACAAAGGATTGATTGAAAACGTACAACTTTCCCTTCAACATTAAATTTTAAAAAAGTACTTTAAATGCCAAGTTTAAAGACACTTCCTAAGATTATTTCGGTCAAAATTGTTTTTATAAAAGTTGTAATGAACAAATTGTCTTCCACCAACTAAAATTTGCATTTTTCTGTCAAAAAGTATTTATCAAGCATGTCCATGATGTAAAACAAACCGGAAGATAAATACTTTTACTTAGTTTACCTTCTGTTTTCTTGTTCAATAGAAAAGCATCTATGGCAATGAGACTAAAAGCCATTTATCCAACTTTTATTGCGTCATATTAGCAGTTTCACAGCCATGCATGCACCAAAGTAACAAACGCAACCGATCTCAAATGTACTTACAACAACTAGAATTTTATCGGTATTCATTATAACCGTGAACTATCAAATTAAAAAATGAACACGTTATTTACCGTTTAGTTCATTCCGTAATAAACAAATTTTCCCCTCGGAAGCGTCTCACGGCCTTCGGCCTCGGGCCGGTTTTGAGACCTCGGAAAAATATTTTTTTAGTACCGACCTCGCAGTCGGTAAATAACATATATATATTTTGTTTCCGCACTAGTGTGAAATATTTTAACAAAACTCAAAATAACAGTGACTCCGAAAAACATTTTGGTTTTTAATCAACGTTTCGACTGGTTTGTAGTCATCCTCAGGATTAAGAATTACACCAATATATTCAACGGCATCACGAAATAATTTTAAAATTTTCTGTCAGGAGTGGGATTCGAACCCACGCCCAAATTAGTGGACCAGAACGCCCTTTGGCTGCGCATTAGCGGAGCAAGTTTGGAAACTTGAGTCTGCCGCCTTTCACCGCTCGGCCATCCTGACAGCTGACAACCTTCGTGCCTACTGTACTTTACATCATTTTACTTTCTTAAATAATGGAGATAAAATATTTCATTTAAACCAGAAAAATACATCCGACTGCAACTAAATCAACAATCGTTTCTTACAACGTACGTCAGTGCTCCTTCTATTGCTTCAAGAGAAGAATCAAAATAGGCTTCTGCGGGAGGATCACTTGCATAAATTTTCAGTTAATTTTGAACGTTTGAAACTGGAGAAGTTTGCAAAGGATTCCGAGCAAGCGCTTGTTTCTGTAGTGTAGCGGTCATTAAATGCGCATTACGCGCGCAAGGTCCCTGTTCGATCCTGGAAAGAAGCAGCATTTTGTGTTTTATTTACAAAAAAAGAAGAGAGCAAAGTTCTGCAACGCATTGAACTCGCGCTTCACCAGCCAAGTTTCTGTAGTGTAGTGGTCATCACGTGCGTATCACGTGCGCTTCACACGCGCAAGGTCCCCAGTTCGAACCTTGGCGGAAACATAGTAAATGTGATGCGAAGCCCCGCTGTTTATTATCAAATTTTAACTTGCGTACATCATCGGTTTTTCAAAAGGTAAACCTATTTTTAAAGACCGTTAATTTGTGACTCGCGATACGGGTTGCACAATCAAATTTTCCTTCTATTGCTTCCATTTGCCCCGTTTTCGCGATCGATGAGAGAACAACTTGCGCATTATTTATTACCTGTTCTAGCTTAATCTTGCCTAAAAACTGTTTCATGCTAAACACTGATTAATGCATTAACCGGCAGTCGAGATCTGCCCTACCGCCCAATATTTAACGAAGCAATAAATATGACAGCTGTTTCCCACGATTGATCTCAAGATTGAGTGGTGGGGAGAACGAGAGCTTCACTGTCAATGTGCTGCTTCAAACTGACACAACGAAGAAATTTTTTAGCTGATCAGCATTTAATTATTTAAAAATTAAATGGATCGACACAGCGATTTTCCCTAATATATCCAATAGTTTTCTACCAGGTAAAACTTCCACATCTGGGAATGAGTTAGCCATGCATTGGCGAACATTTATCCGCATGCATGTTTCCGTAGTATCGTGCGCCTAACACGCGCAAGGTCCCCAGTTCGATCCTGGGCGGTATCAAAGGATTGATTGAAAACGTACAACTTGCCCTTAAACTTCAAATTTTAAAAAAGTACTTTAAATGCCAAGTTTAAATACACTTCCTAAGCTTATTTCGGTCAAAATTGTTTTTATGAAAGTTGTAATGAACAAATTGCTTTTCGGCAACTAAAATATGTATTTTTCTGTCAAAAAGTATTTTTCAAGCATGTCCATGATGTAAAACAAACCGGAAGATAAATATCTTTACTTCGTTCACCTTCTGTTTTCTTGTTCAGTAGAAAAGCATCTATTGCAATGAAACTAAAAGCCATATATCCAACTTTTATCGCCTCATTATAGCAGTTTCACAGCCATGCTTGCTTTAAAGTAACAAACGCAACCGATCTCAATTGTACTTACAACAACTGGAATTTTATCGGTATTCATTATAACCGTAAACTATCAAATAAAAAAATGAACACGTTATTAACCGTTTAGCTCTTTCCGTACTAAAAAAATTTTCCTTCGGCCTCAGAAGCGTCTCACCTACTTCGGCCTCGGGCCGGTTTTGAGACCTCGGGAAAATATTTTATTTGTACCGACCTCGCAGTCGGTAAATAACATATATTTATTTTGTCTTCGCATTAGTGTGAAATATGTTAACAAAACTCAAAATAACAGTAACTCTAAACAACATTTTGGTTTTTAATCAACGTTTCGACTGGTTTGTAGTCATTCTCAGTATTAAGAATTGCACCAATATATTCAACAGCATCACGAAATAATTTTAAAATTTTCTGTGCAGGAGTGGGATTCGACACCACGCCCACATTAGTGGACCAGAACACCCTTTGGCTGCGCATTAGCAGAGCAAGTTTGGAAACTTGAGTCTGGCGCCTTGGAGCGCTCGGCCATCCTGAGAGCTGATAACTTTCGAGCGTACTGTACTTTACATTACTTTACTTTCTTAAATAATGGAGAAAAAATATTACATTTAAACCAGAAAAATACATCCGACTGCATCTAAATCAACAATCGTCTCTTACATCGCACGTCATTGCTCCTTCAATTGCTTCAAGAAAAGAATCAAAACAGACTTCTGCGGGAGGATTAAATGAATGAATTTTCAATCAATTTTGAACGTTTGAAACTGGGTTAGTATGCGAAGGGTTCCGAGCATGTGCTTGTTTCTGTAGTGTAGCGGTCATCACGTGCGCTTTACGCGCGCAAGGTCGCCCGTTCGAACCTGGGCAGAAGAATCCATTTGGTATTTTACGGAAAATGAAGTGACCAAAATTCAGCAACGCACTGAACTCGTCCTTCCCCAGCCAAGTTTCTGTAGTGTGGTGTAGTGGTCATCACGTGCGCTTCACACACGCAAGGTCCCCAGTTCGAACCTGGGCGGAAACAAAGTAAATGTGTTGCGGAGACGGGCTGTCTATTATCAAATTTTAACTAGCGTACATCATCAGTTGTGAAACAACTCTGACAATCAACTTTTCCTTCTATTGCTTCCATTTGCCCCGTTTTCGAAGAGAGAAGACATTGCGCATTATTTATAACCTTTTCTTAGGTAATCTTCAATAAAAACTGTTTCATGCTAAACACTGATTAATGCATTGACCGGCAGTCGAGATATGCCCTACCGCCCAATATTTAACGAAGCAACAAATATGACAGCTGTTTCCCACGATTTATCTCAAGATTGAGCGATGGGGAGAACGCGAGATTCACTGTCAATGTGCTGCTTCAAACTGACACAACGAAGAAATTTTTTACCTGATCAGCATTTAAGTATTTAAAAATTAATTGGATCGACACAGCGATTTTCCCTGATATAACAAGTAGTTTTCTCCCAGGTAAAACTTCCACATCTGTGAAAGAATTAGCCATTGGCGAACATTTATCGGCAAGCAGGTTTCCGTAGTGTAGTGGTTATCACGTGCGCCTAACACGCGCAAGGTCCCCAGTTCGATCCTGGGCGGAAACAATTGATTGATAGAAAACGTACAACTTGCCTTTAAACATAAATTTTTAAAAAGTACTTTAAATGCAAAGTTTAAAGACACTTCCTAAGCTTATTTCGGTCAAAATTGTTTTTATAGATGTTGTAATGAACAAATTGTTTTTCGGCAACTAACACGCCGGCCCAAAAGTAGTCCAAAATCGCCAAAGGTGTTGTACTTTTTTAATTTTCATCCTGATCGTACGAAATTTTCCATAAATATAGAACATATCATTCTTACAAAACGTGTTGTTTTTGTTTCTGGATTTTTTATTCTTGACGGGAAAATGACGTCACAAACGTGGCGCCAAAAATTTAAAAATTAGCAATGAATAATACTATTTATTTAGTTGGAAGACCATGCTGTAGGATTCCTGAAACTGAAGTCTGTTTCCAAGCACGACCATTCACTGCAAAGTTAGAGTGATTCAAATTTCGAAAATCCGTCATTTTGTTCTATTTTTTTCCAAAATGGCCGATTTTTCGATCTTTCAACTAGCCTATCTTTGCAGCGAATGTTCGTATTTCGATACAGACTTCAGTATCATGTTTCCTACAACATGCGCTTCCATATAAATACATGATATTAGCAATTGGTAATTTTGAAAAATTTTGCGCCAATTTTGTGAAAAAAATTTGCCGCCAAAAAATAAACAGTCCAAAAACAAAAACGCCACGATTTGTAAGAATGATATGTCCTATTTCTAAGGAAAATTTAGTACAATCAGCATGAAAATTAAAGAAGTTACAACACCTCTGGCGAATTTGGACTACTTTTTGTTAGGCGTGTAAAATTTGTATTTTTTTGTCAAAAAGTATTTTTTAAGCATGTCCATGATGTAAAACAAACCGGAAGATAAATATTTTTACTTAGTTTACCTCCTGTTTTGTTGTTCAGTAGAAAAGCATCTATTGCAATGAAACTAAAAGCCATTTATCCAACTTTTATCGCCTCATTTTAGCAGTTTCACAGCCATGCTTGCACTAAAGTAACAAACGCAATCGATCTCAAATGTACTTACAACAACTGTAATTTTATCGGTATTCATTATAACCGTAAACTATAAAATAAAAAAATGAACACGTTATTTACCGTTTAGCTCTTTCCCTATTAAAAAAATTTTCCCTCGGCCTCAGAAGCGTCTCACGGACTTCGACCTCGGGCCGCTTTTGTGACATCGGGAAAATATTTTTTTTGTACTGACCTCGCAGTCGGTAAATAACATATATTTATTTTGTTTCCGCACTAGTATGAAATATGTTAACAAAACTCAAAATAACAGTAACTCCGAAAAACATTTTGGTTTTTAATCAACGTTTCGACTGGTTTGTAGTTATCATTTCTGCCAGTTGTGGGATTCGAACCCACGCCCACATTAGTGGAGCAGAACGACCTTTGGCTGCGCATTAGCAGAGCAAGTTTGCAAACTTTGAGTCTGGAGCCTTAGACAGCTCGGCCATCCTGACAGCTGGTAACCTTCGTGCCTACTGTACTTTACATCATGTTAATTTCATAAATAATGGAGAAAAATTATTTCATTTAAACCAGAAAAATACATCCGACTGCAACTAAATCAACAATCGTTTCTTACATCGCACGTCATTGCTCCTTCTATTGCTTCAAGAGAAGAATCAAAACGGACTTCTGCGGGAGGATTAAATGAATGAATTTTCAGTTAATTTTGAACGTTTGAAACTGGGTTAGTTTGAAAAGGGTTCCGAGCCTGCGCTTGTTTCTGTAGTGTATCGGTCATCACTTGCGCGTTACGCGCGCAAGGTCCCCAGTTCGATCCTGGGCAGAAGCATTATTTTTGTGTTTTATTTAGAGAAAATGAAGAGACCAATATTCAGCAACGCACTGAATTCGTGATTCCGCAGCCAAGTTTCTGTAGTGTAGTGGTCATCACGTGCGCTTCACACGCGCGAGGTCCACAGTTCGAACCTGGGCGGAAATATTGTAAATGTGTTGCGAAGCAACTAAATCAACAATCGTTTCTTACAACGCACGTCAGTGCTCCTTCTATTGCTTCAACAGAAGAATAAAAATTGACTTCTGCGGGAGGATCATTTGAATGGATTTTCAATTAAGTTTCAACGTTTGAAACTGGAGAAGTTTGCAAAGTATTCCGAGCAAGCGCTTGTTTCTGTAGTGTAGCGGTCATTACATGCGCATTACGCGCGCAAGGTCCCCTGTTCGATCCTGGAAAGAAGCTGCATTTGGTGTTTTATTTACAAAAAAAGAAGAGAGCAAAATTCAGCAACACATTGAACTCGTGCTTTACCAGCCAAGTTTCTGTAGTGTAGTGGTCACCACGTGCGCTTCACACGCACAAGGTCCCCAGTTCGAACCTGGGCGCAAACATAGTAAATGTGTTGCGAAGCCCGGCTGTTTATTATCAAATTGTAACTTGCGTACATCATCGGTTGTGAAAAGGTAAACCTATTTTTAAAGACCGCTAATTTGTGACGCGCGATATGGGTTGCACAATCTAATTTTCCTTCTATTGCTCCCATTTGCCCCGTTTTCGCGATCGAAGAGGGAACAACTTGCGCATTATTTATTACCTGTTCTAGCATAATCTTCCCTAAAAACTGTTTCATGCTAAACACTGATTAATGCATTGACCGGCAGTCGAGAGCTGCCCTACCGCCCATTATTTGACGAAGCAATATATATGACAGCTGTTTTCCACGATTGATCTTAAGATTGAATGATCGGGAGAACGCAAGATTCACTGTCAATGTGCTGCTTCAAACTGACACTACGCAGAAATTTTTTAGCTTACCACCATTTAATTATTTAAAAATTAAATGGATCGACACAGCGATTTTCCCTAATATATCCTATAGTTTTCTACCAGGTAAAACTTCCACATCTGGGAATGAATTAGCCATTCATTGGCGAACATTTATCCGCATGCATGTTTCCGTAGTGTAGTGGTCATCACGTGCGCCTAACACGCGCAACGTCCCCAGTTCGATCCTGGGCGGAATCAAAGGATTGATTGGAAACGTACAACTTGCAATTAAACATCAAATTTTAAAAAAGTACTTTAAATGCTAAGTTTAAATACACTTCCTAAGCTTATTTCGGTCAAAATTGTTTTTATGAAAGTTGTAATGAACAAATTGTTTTTCGGCAACTAAAATATGTATATTTCTGTCAAAAAGTATTTTTCAAGCATGTCCATGATGTAAAAGAAACCAGAGGATAAATATTTTTACTTAGTTTACCTTCTGTTTTCTTGTTCAGTAGAAAAGCATCTATTGCAATGAAACTAAAAGCCATTTATCCAACTTTTATCGCTTCATTTTAGCAGTTTCACAGCCATGCTTGCACTAAAGTAACAAACGCAACTGATCTCAAATGTACTTACAACAACTGGAATTTTATTGGTATCATTATAACCGCTTGGACAAGGTCCTTTCCTGAAAAAACTGGTGTCAGAAATAATGCAGCTTTTTCATCTTTATTATTATTATTATTATTAAAACTTTATTTACACACGGTATTCTCGTCAGGATTTAACATGCAACAAACTAAATTAGATAAATTACAAAAGTAGAACCACACTAAACTAAATAGAAAATATAATACCTGCTTTTCATGAGGGCCGTGTACTAAGCTAATATAACAATATACACAAGGAAAGTTAAAATAATTTGGCACAGCCCGATCGGAAATTTATCAAGTTATTTGCTTGCCGTAGCCCAATCGGAAGACTGTTCCACAGCACCGCACCACTACTTGAGATAGTTTGTGCGGGGCTTGAGAACAGCTAGTTTGTTCTCAGTGTTTCTCAGCGAATAAGGATTAACACTGTCACGGTTTACAAACATGGAATGCATGTAATCAGGAGCAAGACCATTTAATGATTTATAGACCAGGACAGCTTTTTGAAACTGGCGCTGGGATGCTAATTTTTTCCAGCCAAGTTTCTCAATTAAACCATCAGCATTAATGTCATAACTGGAGAATGTTAGTACTCTCGCTGCACGATTTTGTAGTTTTTGAAGTTTTTCAGCTAGGGTTTTGTTGCAATTGTCCCAAACTGTGCA
>CACRXK020001078.1:0-60871 GCA_902702795.2 Paramuricea clavata | reverse complement strand
GTCGTCATGCTTGAATGCCGTCAACGCAAACAATGTTTATAAGCCGTCATTCCTTCGAAGTCTTCGTTCGTCGCCTTCCTCTAAGTATATAGACACTTCTCTTTATAATTGCCTTGTTTCCCTCGGAATCTTGAGACCATTTCGAGGTTGTCGCAGTGGAAGGAGAGTGAAAGAACGCAATGCTTACCTTCGAGATCAAAACATTCCTCGTGCACAACATGGTCGCCAAATTTGCATATCACCTAATCAAAACAATACACCCTCGTATAATCACCCCTCGAGCTGTTTTGCAGACATCGCGTCATTACAAACATCAAGACGCAGTGAGTTTGTTCCTAGCCAAGTTGTCCAACCCAATACGAGGAACTAAACTTAAATAATCTGATTTTAATCAGACCAAACAAACCTGAGAATCACAATTTAACTTGCGCGGATCAACCGATTGAAACGGACAGTATATCAGTCAACACCGGCCTTATAAAAGTTATCCATCTGAACATACGCTCCCTTCGGAATAATGTCCACCTTATCCAACTTCGAGAACTAGTGCGTTCAGCGAAATTTGACATCATCACCATTTCTGAAACGTGGCTTAACACGAGCGTGACATCAGCCGAGGTAAACATTGACGGGTATAAACTTATTAGACTTGATCGTCTACACAAGCGAGGAGGAGGAGTCTGCGCGTATATTCGCAAAGATTTCAAAACTGTAATCTTGAAAGATCAATCTGCGATTCGTAAACACGTGCGTTGTAGCGTCTGCGTTTATAGAATGAATATTTGCTAATTTATCGATACAGATTGACCAGGTATTATTGAAATATACTAGATAAAAGTTAGAAGAAAGCTTCGCATCGATCAAAGTCTGACGAAATAATATATTTTATACGAAAACCAGCGAATTTTAAAGAAATATGGATGAACACGCTAAAGCCATTTCATCGATCGACTCAAATGTCGAAGAAGATAAATTTGACATCGGCCGTTATCAAGTTGACAGCTTTAAAGGCACGAATATGAAACGTGTACCTCTCGAGCAATTAGATTTCTCAATTTACCACCCAAATGCAAATCTCGTAGCTTTTTCTTCGACCGAAGAAAGACTGCCCATATGGATCAAAGCAATGCATCTGCGCTACAAACATGGCTTCCTTAATGACGGCAAAATAATCACCCACTGGGAAGAAGAAAACAACCCGAATGATCCCACGAAATGTGACAAAGTAACAATCACCCTGGCATCCCAAGAAAACGAAAAAAATATAGTCAGTATCACTGTTATGGTCAACAAAGGAAGAATCCAAATACAAGGTCGCTTTATGAAAGAGTGGGGTAGTGAAGAATTCCCCATATTAATCGAACTGATCAATAACCCAGACCTTATGAAAAGCAACCCTGCAAAAAATCTTAACAATTTTACTGCCAAAACACTTTCTCAGAAAACCACCAACCAACAGACACCAGCGACTTCTCAACAACA
The DNA here is from genome assembly GCA_902702795.2 of Paramuricea clavata. Taxonomy (NCBI): domain Eukaryota; kingdom Metazoa; phylum Cnidaria; class Anthozoa; order Malacalcyonacea; family Plexauridae; genus Paramuricea; species Paramuricea clavata. Next base: position 59,389 of record CACRXK020001078.1, on the reverse strand, counting down.
TGATCATGATCATCCTATTCCTTTGGATAGCAGCATAAACCATTCACCTAAAGAAAGACCTCTGATTAATACTGTTAAGACCAATTTGGCAACCCTTGAGGCAGACTTCATCGAGTTTAAACAAAATACGAACAAAACCATCACAGAACTGAGCACAACCATATTCAACAAAGACATCCAAATTAAAAATTTGGAAAATGAGATTACCAACCTAAAGACAGGGTACTCAAAAAACCAACAGTTATCCAGTGACTTATCTCTAAGACAATCAGAAATGGAAGAGGAATTAAAGAAAATGCATCATAAATATAAATCTCTTGAAGAGAAAAACTCAATGTTAATAGGTAAACTGGCAGCATTAAACGAGAGTATCGAAAGCCGAATTGATGATGTACCAATTGAATCAAACTCCCCTGCATCGGATACTGATATCCCCACTTCAAACAAATTCCTGTCCCTCTCAGATGAATCCATCATCGAAGAACCTACACACAAATCCCCCTCAAAACAGCAATCTGTTACATCGGGCCAAAACAACACAAGGAATGAAGCCGATACAATATTAATTTGCGATAGTAATGGCCGACATCTAAACCCTTCATTATTATGTCCCAACAGCAAAACAAGCTATACTCGATGTGCCACCCTTGCACAGGCAAAATCAATAATAAACAGTACTACATATACCTCACCTAAATCCTTCATTATCCACACTGGAACAAATGACTTAGAACACTCAGATACAAATGAGACACTCATAAAGAATGCAACCGACACCGTGGAACTTATCCAAACTAAGCACCCAGAATCCCACATAATTTTTTCATCCATTCTCCCAAGAAGTGATGAATTAGACAAGAGGGGAATGACCTTAAACAATAGTTTGGAGAAATCATTATCTACAAAGAAAAACATCACCTTTGTCAGACACCCCAACATCAACTCCAAATACCACCTGAAAGACAAGAAACATCTCAATGATGTTGGAGTCAAGCGTTTCGCTCAGAGCCTGAAGCGTGCATATTTTAAGAATCCATACAAACCAAGAAAGAATTTTCCGAATTCTCAGATCCCATATAACCGACCCTTCTTCCCCTTTAATCCTCACCACCAGTCTACTCCTTTTCATCCTCCTCACCCTCCACCAGCAAGTTTCCCTCAGCAAAGTTCCAACCAAAAAATTCCTAACAACCATTATCAATATCCCTCGACTTACCATCAACAAACAATCCCAAAACTGACAACACTCCTTGGGAACCAAGAAGCAAGACTTGGAAATCATAAAAGTAAACAAGAAATACCAATGCAACTGATACAACTAATCAAGGACCTACATAGGTATGTTAATTAACAACAAGTCATATAACATAAGAATGACATTTAATGGTTATAAGACAATTATGCAACACTTGAGTATAATGAACTTAATTATCTTCTATATACTTCCCCTTCTCTTCAAATTATTACTTTGAAATTTTGATAACCTAATATTTAGTATATTAGAAAATGCCTGGTCATTCTATAGATAACTTGCTTATTAGTTTTTTTTATAAATGTCTACAAACTTATCATTCAGTACCTGGAACATCCATGGTATTTCAAATGTTGTCCTTGGTGAGAAAACTAAAAACAAGGACTTCATTGACCATATTAATAATATAGATTTCATTTTCCTCACTGAAACTTGGTGTAACTCAAATATAGATGTTCCTGGTTTCAGGTCTTTTGTCTCTGATACTGCAAAACCTCATACCAACCGGGCATGTCGCAAATCGGGTGGTATCACTCTACTAACCAGAACCAAATTTGAAAAATTTACTTCAATTGTTAAAAATTCGAAAAATTTTCTATGGTGCAAAATATCAAAAGATGTGTTAAATGCAAAAAATGATCTATTTGTATGTGGTGTGTATATTCCACCAGAAAAATCTGTTTATTTTGAAAATGAAATTTTTGATGAATTAGAAAATGATATTATACAATTTTCATCAAAAGGAAACATAATGATCCTTGGTGATTTTAATGCTAGAACCAATACACTCGAAGACTTTATCTCTAAAGATGGCAACAATTTTATAAATGACACTAGTGAAAATTGCTTCCAACCAAAAAACAGATTAAATTTCGACCACCAAATTAATAACCATGGTAAACAGTTAATTAATCTATGTAAAAACTGTGACATGAAAATTTTAAACGGACGCACAAAAGGTGATTCCTTTGGACGAGCTACTTTCCATGGTAACAGTGGTATAAGTGTAGTCGATTACATCATATGTGATCAGGAATTATTTAGAAATACTAATTATTTTGTTGTAAAACCACCAACATACCTATCTGACCATAGTCAAATTGTTACATGGGTTGGTATTGGTCAGACAAACGAAAAACCAGATACCAATCCTGGATGTAATATTGAAATGACTAAATTACCAAACCAATACATTTGGGATAACCACTCTAAAAATAACTTTAGAGAATCATTAAGATCACAAGAAATGCAAAAGAAATTGAATGAATTTATGAACTCAGATTTCACAAATGATTTGAACGGAGCAAACCAATGTGTAACCGAATTCCAAAACATCTTACTCGAAACATCGAAAAAAAGTTTGAAAATTAAAAAGTGCAAACGAAGAAGAAAAATCACTAACATTGCTCAAAGGAAATGGTTTGATAAAGACTGTAGAATCAAACGACATGATTTAAGGAAATTATCTAATTTAAAACATAGAGATCCTACAAATGTTGAACTTAGAAAAAACTACCACGATGCCTTGAAATCATATAAGGCAACTCTACAGCTCAAACGAAGTGAATTTCACAACAAAAAGATGAATGAACTAGAAACAGCTAGTCAAAATGATTTTAACCTTTTCTGGAAAACACTAAAGAACTTGACAGACGACCTTAATACTGAAAGTAATTCTGAAAACTCACCAAAAAATCATGAATGGTACTCACATTTTGAACAACTACATTGTGATCACCATCTTAGTGAAGAACAAGAAAAAATTATCGGAAAATTGAAACAGAAGGAAAATTCGAAAAATCTTCTCAATGAGCTTGATGCGGAAATAACAATTGAAGAAATAATAAAAACAGCTAAGAAAATAAAATCTAAAAAAGCTGCACACTCAGATAAAATCAACAATGAAATGATAAAATATATAGTGCTGATATCCTTGCCAATGGTTTTATAAAAGTATTCAACACAATAATGAAATCCGGAAAGTTCCCAACTTTATGGTGTGAAGGACTTATCTCACCAATTTTTAAATCCGGGAACAAATTAGACCCAAGTAATTACCGAGGAATATGCGTATCAAGCTCGTTAGGAAAGTTCTTCTGCTCTGTCCTCAATGAAAGACTGATGAACATTTCAAAAACTAGAGAATTGTTACACCCTTCTCAAATTGGTTTCCTACCAAATAACAGAACAGCCGATCATATTCTTACCTTAAAAACGTTGCATGATAAATACGTTAATCAAAATAATGAGAAAATTTACGCATGCTTTATTGATTTTAAAAAGGCCTTTGATTCTGTCTGGCATGAAGGTCTTTATTTGAAACTATTAGAAAATGGAATTGGAGGATGCTTCTATGATCTGATAAAGGATCTGTATTCTAATACTCGATGTGCAGTGAAAGTATCGGGTCATAGAACACCCTTCTTCTCATACAATCGAGGTGTACGCCAAGGTTGTGTTTTAAGCCCCCTTCTCTTTAATCTTTACATAAACGAACTTCCTAATCTATTTGAAAAAGTAAACCCAGACCCATTTCTTTTACCAAATGGAACGAGGCTAAGTAGTCTACTATATGCGGATGATCTTGTCATACTATCAAGATCAAAATCTGGTCTCCAAAATTGTTTAGACTCCCTCAATGAATGGAGCAAAAAATGGCTAATGAATATTAATTTGAAAAAAACCAAAGTTATGATTCTACAAAAACATAACTCTAAACTACAATCACTCGACTTTTTCTTGGGAGATAAACGTATTGATATCACAAACGAACACACTTATCTCGGTCTAAAACTGACTCCTAACACTAAATTTTCAGTTGCGACTCAGCAACTCAGTGAAAAGGCTACGCATTTGGGGAGCCTATGGTAACAACGATTTCACTAAATGGGACAAAACTAGTACTGAGAAAACACATCTGAAATTCTGCAAACTCTATTTAGGTGTGAACAGGAAAGCGAGCAATGTCGCTAGTAGGGGTGAATTAGGTAAATTCCCTCTGTTAATCCCCATATTCAAAAGATTATTTTCTTACATTAACCATCTTAGTCAATTACCAGATACAAGTATAGCGAAACAAACTTTTTACCTATCAAAGAGACTTTACTCAAACGGCAAAGATTCATTCTATTCTAATGCTGCAAGCATTATTAAAAAGTTTCATCCCGATATCGAAGATACAATAGATATTGAAAAATTTGTTCAGGATACAAACATACACGATTTTGTAAAAACCATTAAAGATAACTACACAACATTTTGGAAAAACCAAATTAAAAACTCTAGTAAATTGTCATTCTATTCTACATTTAAAAACCACTATAACTTAGAAGAATATCTAAATATCATTAAAGACCCTAATCAAAGAAGACTGTTCTCAAAATTTCGTATAAGTAATCATAAACTAGAAATTGAGTTCGGTCGTTATAGCGATGTACCTCGACATGAGAGACTGTGTAAATACTGCAATAAAATTGCAGTTGAAGATGAATTTCATTTTTCATTTGAATGTGAAAATATGAGAATTTGCGAAATAACTCGCACAACATCCTAAAAGACTATTTCCATATGAGCATCACTGATGAATTAAAGAGAAAATTATTAAGTGATCTTATGTCTTTGAATGACCCTGTGATAACAGATCTATTTTCGGAGCATATTTCGAAATGTTTTTATATCAGAGACAACAGCCCTTAAACCAGAAGTCACAAGTTTCTATATATTATATAACTTTCCTTTCCCTTTTTTATATTATCCTCTTTCTAATCCTTTCTTAAATTTTGATATTTGTTCTGTCATATGATGATATATCCTTCATATTTGATATATTATACATGTAAATAGCGGTATATTGTTTTTAGTTAGTTAAAGTAGTTTATACACCAGTTAACATTTATATATACTTACTATTACGCTTAGCAATACCTGTAATTAGGTCATGCAAATAAAGCTTATTAAAATAAAATATCTTACATATCTGAACGCAACTTTCACCAGTTGTGGATCAGTGTACAGTGTAAAAAGACAAAATCAGTCGTAATTTGTGTAACGTACCGTCCGGATGATTCCCCACTAAGCTCGTTTGATAATGTTCTCAAGCCAAGTTACATCCAAGCACTAACGTTAAATAAGCCGATTGTAATACTCGGAGATTTAAACTGTGATGTGTTAAAACAGAATTGTCCAGAATCCAAAGCATTGATCAACTTTGCTAAAGAAATGAACCTCAGCCAACTTATAAAGTCTTCTACACGAATCACCAATACCACTCAATCCTTATTAGACGTTGTATTGGTCTCCTCGAACTCGCTAGTACGTCGTAGCGGTGTTTTAAATACAACAATAAGTGACCACCTTCCAGTCTATGTCGATTTCAAGCTGAAATCTCGCAAACATCCTCCTCATTACATAACCGTTCGTAGCTACAAGAACTATTCGCCTAGTTTATTCATAACTGACCTCGCCAGAAGCTCACACGACAGCTTATTATCTATTTTCAACGACGGTGACGTAAATAGTATGTTAGACACATTCAACCAAACCATCCAATCTACTCTAGACTCGCATGCTCCTATAAAGACAGTCAAAGTACGTAGCCGTCCTTGTCCGTTTGTAACTCAGGACATAAAGGACCTCATGAAGACCAGAGACCAGCTACACCGCCTATACTTACAAACTCGGGACGACCTTGATTGGAGTAATTTTAAGGATGCTCGAAAAGCTGTTAAGAGAATGTTAAAAGATTCTGAAGAAATTACTATTTGGATGAAGTTCAGCGACATAAAAACAACCCAGGCTCTCTTTGGAAAATTATCAATCAAGCCATACCATCAAAAAGTAAGGAAAATCATGCTTACACCAAAGACCCAAAGACAGTCGCTGATGAATTCAATCAGTTTTTCTCGTCTGTAGGCAAAAATGCAGCAGATGCGTCAATTCGTCTAGCAGAAGAGAAAAACATTACTGTAGAAGAAACACCTTTAGAGACCGTTTATATGCCTTCCCAAGATCTCTTTTCCTTCCGAACAGTAACCAGCGAAGAAGTACGCCGTGTCACTGCATCCCTGCCATTGAACAAAACCCCTGGACCAGACAAGATAAACTCTAGAATCCTCAAAGACTGTCTCCCTGTTATACTAGGACCCCTAACACATATAATTAACTGCTCTATAACCTCTCATACATTCCCTACTGCATGGAAGGAAGCGGAAGTGATTCCCATAGTGAAAGACGGAGACCACGAAGTAGCGTCAAACAACCGCCCGATATCTCTTCTTGCCATAGGTTTGTGAAAAAAATGTTCTTGAACAATTCAGTAGCTATCTTATAAGCAAAAACCTGCTCTCTCCTCATCAAAGCGGAAATAAAAAACTCCATTCCACAGAGACCCTGAACATTTTTAGTACCGACACGATGCTAGAGGCTATGGACAAAAAGGAACTCACCGCTCTAGTATTATTAGATCTCTCGAAAGCCTTCGACAGTATTAACCATCACAGATTGTTACACAAACTAGCGAATGTCGGCGCTTCCCCAGCAACAGTACAGTGGTTTAAAAGCTACTTGTCAGATCGCTTTCAGTCCACCCGCATCAACTCCGCCCTATCTGATCCACTACCAATCACTCACGGAGTACCCCAAGGTGCGACGCTTTCACCATTATTATTTTGTATTTACTTGAACGATCTTCCCTCCGTATCTCGTGACTCCAGCCTTGAATCGTACGTTGATGACTCGAAAGTTCTCCTCTCCTTCCCATTACGTCAGATTGATGCAGCAATTGCAAATCTCGAGCGAGACCTACACAGAGTTGCAAGTTGGTGCTGTGAAAACCACCTTTTAATTAACCCGGGGAAAACAAAGTACATGATGATCGGAACAAGGCAGATGATGAGCAAACTACCTACAGACACATCAATTTCATTCTTGGGCAAGTCTCTTAAACCAGTGGACTCTGCTAAAGATTTAGGTGTCACATTAGATAGACACCTAAATTACGACAAACATGTCTCGCTTCTTGTCTCGTCGTGTATGAACAAATTATGTCAGATAAATCGTGCAAAAAATAGTTTCGACACAAAAACTTTATCGGAAGTCATTTCATCCTTGGTCATCAGCAAAATGGTTTATTGTTCTTCGGTGTGGTCGAATACGTCTGCCTCCAACGTGAAGAAAGTTCAGTCGATCCAGAACTTTGCTTGCAAAATCGTCACGAAATCCAGGAAGTTTGACCACGTAACTCCACTTCTACGTGAATTGAATTGGCTCCCAGTAGACAAACTACTATATTTTAGAGACGCCAGTTTGACTTATAAATGTGTGAACAACCTAGCACCCGACTACCTTTGTAACAAATTGATAAAAAGGTCATCAATCCACGACCGTAGGACTCGTACACACGACTCTCTTCAAATACCACTATTTAAGACTGCAGCTGGCCAACGATCATTTACATATAGAGCCGTCCATATTTGGAACAATTTAGACAAGAACTTGAAAGACTGCTCTTCACTTAAAATTTTTAAAGTAGCACTTAAAAAGCATTTGCTTGCAAAAGATAACATTTAGTATAACCAACTAAACTTTGTATATAGTCTTTGATAATTGTTTAAACTTATATTTGTAACCTTAATTATTACTGCATGCATGTAACTGTAAATAATTTCTGAAAAACCCTTTTAGGGAGAAATTTATTAAATATCTATCTATCTATCTATCTATCTATCTATCAACATGGACTCAACAAAACCGAATGGTGACTAATACATTGAAAACCAAGACCATGCTCATTCATTCTCCCCAACAACTTAAGAATACTTCAGACCGTTCTCTATCAGTTACTCTTAATGGCAACATACTTGCACAGGTGAAGCAAGCAAAAGTGTTGGGTTTAACGCTTGACGAGTTTTTAATTTGGACCAAGCATATTGACAACTTGTGTTCAACAATTAATAGTAGACTTGCTTTATTACGCAGGATTAAACCCTTTTTAACTAAGGACTGTGCTCTTCGTTTCTATAACTCCTGTATTAATTCAAGTCTTATCTACTGCTCTGTAACTTGGGGAACTGCTCAAAAACACTTTTACTTCGCATTCTTCGACTGCAAAAGCGTGCAGCACGTATTATTCTAGACGCTGGCTTTTCTACTCCTTCTGTTCTTCTTTTTTCCCAGATTCGAATAATCCCAATTTTTGATCTTGTTAAATTTAGGAAGCTTCTCTTACTAATTAACATTCTCACAAATCCCAGTGCTCCATCTTCATTTAAGCAAATGTTTAAATTCTTATCTTCTATTCGACAACGGGCTCTGACTAGAGCTTGCGCATATGACCTTCAACCCCCCTTCCCGCGTACTGACTCTGGTAAATGAACATTTCTGTACAGTGCTTCCATTCTTTTTAATTGCTTAGATAGCGATTGTAAGTAACTTGCTGCTTCGCCATCTTGCTCTTCATATACTAATGCCAAACAAAAAATTTGTAAAATCTTTCTTAACGAGCTTACCCTTACTAACCATATCGAAGATCTATTTTGTATAAATTGTAAATATTTACTAAATTGTAATTGTATTCATTACTAATTATTTTTTCTCAAATGTAAATAGTCGTAATCCTTAATACTTTTTATGCCTGTAAATATCAAAATAGTGCGAGGGCCGTATGTTGGATAACTTTTACGGTTAATACGTTTTCCCTCGTGAAATAAAGATTCTATTCTATTCTATATTATGATTAGCTGAGAGCGAAAATGAAAACAAATGCGCTGATTGGTCGAGCACGAAATCTGCCCTTGTTCAGTAGTGTTTGACTTTTGTGCCACCAATTTCTTGATCACGAAAGTAAAAACGGAAAACAAAGATAAACAACATTTACCTTGAATACTTTGTCGTGGCACAAGCAGGTTTAATTAAAGACAATTAATGAAACCATTTTGAATATCGCTACTTGAATGGGAAAAATATAGGAAACTCAAAGCCGGAAAAGGGCAGTAAATTTTACTATATATTCGTTGCATTCATGACATATATCACGAATATTAAATAGGTCACGTCTGTCCACTTTTTTAACTGTTCATGATTTTACTGAAGAATTTTGTGACAGTTGGTGATTATACGTACTTCTCCGTACTTCTTAGAGGCTGAGCAGATTTAAAAGTCAGCTTGACACCGGCCTACATCACAATGTACAAACGTAAATGAAAAAAATATCAGTCGAGGACACATGAATCTCTGATGTGGCATGTATCTGTTCGTTCAAGTTCTTGAACTTATATTGCGGTTTTCCTACCTAATTATAAGTATAGTTGGCAAACACGCAAAGGTCACGTCTATCCATTTTTTCACTATATATATATTCATGATTTATCGAAGAATTTTGCAACAGTTTGCCAATGCGATAGACTTACCAGTCAATATAGGTATATGCATGTTAATAATTAATAAACCTAGATTTAAAAGTCAGCCTCATGACACATCACAATGTACAACTAACGTAAATGAAAAAATATTCGAAGATAATCACCAGGCCATGCACGTGACATGCATTTGTTGCATGTTTCACGCCCGCTCTTGAGTCTTGATTCTTGAACCCATGGTGTGATTTGCCTAGCTAACTGATAAATAGTTGCCAAACAAGCAAAGAGTTAGGATTTGCTAATGCGATAGACCTACCAGTCAATATGGCTGGATGTTAATAAACCATATTTATAAAATAAAAAAATATTGCACAGCTGTGCACAAGCTGACACCGGCCTACATCACAATGTACAAACGTAAATGAAAAAAATATCAGTCGAGGATATATGAATATCCGATGTGGCATGTATCTGTTCGTTCAAGTTCTTGAACTTATATTGCGGTTTTCCTGCCTAATTATAAGTATAGTTGGCATTGCACGCAAAGGTCACGTCTATCCATTTTTTCACTATATTCATGATTTATCGAAGAATTTTGCAACAGTTTGCCAATGCGATAGATTTACCAGTCAATATAGGTGTATGCATGTTAATAAACCTGGATTTAAAAGTCAGCCTCATGACACATCACAATTTACAAACGTAAATGAAAAATATTCGAAGATAATCACCAGACCACGTGATATGTATCTGTTGCATGGTTCACGCGCGCTCTTGAGTCGCGGCGCGAAGATATGACTTTTATCTTCGAGTGGTGAAAACAATATTTTACAAACGAGCACAGCGAGTGAGTAAAATATTGTTTTTAACACGAGAAGATAAAAGTCATATCTTCAAGCCACCGTGTAATGTTCTGTTTATTATATAGTTCCAAGCAAAAAATTGTATAAGTACTAAAAGTCACGTGATCGATATCTTCACTAGTGAAGATATGGACTGAAATATCTCACTGTGTATCTCACTCTCTACTATATATACATGTAACATCACAATATACGTTACTTGTTAAAGCAGAATTTGCTATAATTTGCTATCAAAATAGTTTATTTTAGTATAGATATACTAAAATAATGATGTATAGGGCCTACGTGTAGTAAATAACCTTGCATAATCCCGTGAATGGATTATATAACTAAACAGTTATCAAGTATAGATTGATAAATTGCACCCCTTAAACTGCACTCTTTAAGAGCAACTTGCTGAGCTACGTTTCTTGCTGAGCTAAGAGGGCGTGGCAGTTAGCTCAGCAAGTTTCTCTCGTGTGCGGATAGTTTTCGTGAGGAATTGACTTCTCGAGGACTTCAGGAAAATATCTGTCGTGTTTGATATTTTTCACCTCGCGCGAAAAAATCTCAAAGTCTGCGGGTGTTGTGAGCTTAGTACTGAGGTGCTTAAATCAATTAGCCAATGAGAACCCATAGTTTCTTCATGTGACTTTGAACACAAAGAAATGCAAACGAATTTGTCAATTATGTTGTCAAACTTAAGCCAACTTTAACTTTAGCCAACTTTAACGTGCATTGGGAATGTATTCGCATCTGACTTTAGCCACGAAGTAGGTATGTTGGATCCACTGAATACAACAGCGTTCAATGTTTCCTCTGGTGAGCAGGAGATCGAGAATTGTTTCATGACATACATCGTTCGCAAGCCATCGACATCGTATATTATAAACAGCATATTTGGTTGCATCGTAAACGCCATCTTAGCAATTCTAGGGACATTTCTGAATGCTCTGGTCGTGGCCGTTTTCTGGAAGGCACCGAAATTACGAAACAAGGTGACCTATTTTATGATAATGCTCTTATCCTGTATTGACATGTGTGTGACAATAATCGTTCATCCGCTTCATTTGGTCAATTCGATAGCTGAGATTACCCAGACTTCGAAGTGTAGTTACAAAATGGTTTACCAAACGTCAGCAGTTATGTTATCAGGGATGTCATATCTTACATTTTTTGTTATGAATATCGAGAGATACCTGTCAATTTGTCGACCATTTTGCCATATGAGAAACGTGACTAAAGAGAGATGTTTCATACTAATGGTATGTCTCTTGCCGATTTCCATAGGGACAGGAATCGCTCCCATATTTGGCGTAGACATTCAACCTATTGTCACAGCCCTTGCAGTGTTTATTCTAGGAGGAACTTTTTTTATATATCTGTCAATATATAAAGTGGCCAAGAAAGGACGAACTTCACGATTACGTTCATCAAGTCGTACTGGCCAAGACGCGTTCTCAGTCACAGTAAAAGAAACAATATCTACACTTGAATCACGTGACTCCACTCGGCCAAGAAAAGCAATCTCACTTTTTGACGATTTACAACTTTCAAAAATGTATGTAATTGTGGTTTTTTCTACCATCCTCCTAAATCTACCAAACGTGCTAGTTTTAGCTTTGTTTAGTAAGCGAGTCGAGACTCTAGATGGAGTAGTTCAAGCTAAAATCTGGACACTAACATTGGTTGCAATAAACTCAACTTTCAATTCAGTGGTTTTCTTCTGGGGCAATGGAATACTACGAAGTGAAGGTTGGAGACTGTGCGAAAAATGTTTCAGATTTTGAACGACTGAACACTATGATGAGCGAATATAATGAACAATTATAATGAACGAGTGAACATTAGTATTGAAAATACCCTTGTAGACTGTTGTAGTTTTAATAGTAACACTCCGGATAACTCTGCTATGAAGGCTCTGACACGCAGCCAGAGGCAGATATAGTTCATGTATTACGCAACTTATCGACCTGACGCGAGTTTTTAGGAAAACAATACTTACGTCAGCACTGTACGGCCAGGTTGGAATCCGTAGGTGTTACGCTGGATATCTCCGGCGTAAAATGTTATTGCTATTTTACGCCATCGGCGGGCGTGCGGAGCCAATGAATGATCACCTGATCATCGGCGGGGCGTAAAACGCCGTAAAATTCTTAAACTATGACGATTAAAGAATTTTCTGATAAAAATAATGATACCAAATTATTTATATTGCCAGTTGGTCATTATGTTTGGCATGATGTTGATTTTTTTAACACTGATCGACGATATGACGAAATAGAAATGATCTTGAATTTTGAAACTTGTATGAAAAAAGTGGAAACACAGAATCACAGATTTCATGCCATGTGCCGTTTATATATTCATCAATATTCATTGTTCGTCAAGGTAACTGAAATAAGTTGTTTTTTTATTTACTCTGGGTAATAATACACCTTCGTTTAGGTAATCTGAGTCATCAACGTAGTTATATTTTCAATTTTTGTGTTCCGACTATTCAGTTTTGCATCAAAATTTATATACTTTATCGGCGCCTTTATTAAAATTACCTTTTATTGAATTTTTTCTGTGTTGGTGTAGTGTACTCAGGTGAATATGAAGTTTGTGGTGTTACTCTGAGTGTATATCCACACCGGGCGAGCTTGAAAAAATATGCCCGGCCACGGTGGGATTCGAACCTACGACCTTTGGAATACTAGCCCAATGCTCTTCCAACTGAGCTACGCGGTCAGGACGGTTCGAGTAAGTGATATTTCGGAACAGAATCTAGTTCCTTCGATACCAATGTATTCTAGTAATTGTTGGTTTAATTTTATAGAATATAGATTTTATACAAAAGATCATTAAAATATAGGCAATATAACTTTCTTTTCAGTTACATGAAAATCAAGCATATATTTAAATTTCTTTGAATGGCTGAAAAAGGTAAGAACAAAAATGAGAAAAATATGTGTAATATAACTATAATATAAGAGTAGGTTTATTGGTTTAATATAATATAAATAAAATACAGTATTATGTCTTATTTTTAGTGTTAAAATGTGTGACATGTGAAAAGGAAACATCGGGTGCCCATTCATGCAGAATTTGTAAATTGACATGTCATGCAATATATCTCCATCCTGCAATACTGTTGTTCATGAGGAAGAGGGTTTTGGAAAAAGTGTAATTTGTCAGAAATGTTCTGGAGGTAAATCTGATAATGGGTAAATGATCTAATTAATGCCTATGATAAATAAATAGCTTAAACCAGTACAATTTAACTTAATTTAATTTGGTTTGTCACACACCTATATAACATACAAATAAAGAGAATTTTGACTGGAAAGAGAAAAGGATAAATCCCAATTGATTTATTGATAACTTCACCCTGTATAACAGTATTAACAGATGCCCTAATCAGGTCAACCCATACCCCTTTGTCTAATATTAATAGCCCTCTTTAAGACAATCTTTATCTAATAAATAGTGCCCCCTTTTAACTCTAAGAAATTAAGAATTTGATTAAGTTTGTCATTTTTAAATAATATAATATATATTCAGCCTTAGCACGCACTGATGACACATTTGATGTCGTAATTTGGGATCCTCCATACTGGATTGATCTGGCCATGAGGATGTCAAAGATGGAAAAATCAGTGAGGATGCTTTTTCATATCTCAAAAGAATTATCAAGAGAACAATGGAACTCCACACGAAGTTTAACCGTGGAAAAATGTTTCAACAAGTTAAGTCCGTTGCCAACCATAATGCCTACGGTAAAGATGTTAAATTTAGAGTTCTGTCCCGTACGTGTGGAACCAGGTTTAGTACGTCGCAGTACAGTGAGTTCCTCAAACTCACTGAGAGCCTTCCTCTGTATATCGATACATTCAGAAAGTATGGCTACGATGAGGATGAGTACGAAATCGCAGGAAAAGACTTTGTGGTGTATCTTCTTGCTTTGACAGATCTTATGCGGCCAATGGTTGACTTACTAGTCAGTCTTCAAGGTTTGTCCGTCCCATCGTGGAAAATCTGCCTTTGGTGGCCAAAAGTCAGACAACGTATCCAGAAATGTATTCCAATTTCATTTGATTCTCCTGACCTTCCATTGACATCAAATAATATAAGAGATATCAGGAAAGGGAAATTTAAGGGAACAAAAGTTGTACCTGGATGGCTCAAAGTTGAGAAGAATGTCTTTGAAGAAATGTCTGATGGGAAGAAAACTAGAACAACCAAATGGCGTGCTCGAGATCTTAAGGACCGCCGAGTGGACTTGGAGGTTTTTTGTGTCGCAATGATTAAGTCAATGGTTCTTCGATTTTCTGTTAAATCTGTTAAACGCATGCAGAAACAAATTGTAGCAGTTGACCTTGACGAGCTAATTTCATTGTGTTGTGGTCACAAAAATCTAACTGCCGTTGTCGTTGATGAGGTAAAGTTTGAAAACTATGGAAATCAAGAATATACCTGTCCTTCTGGACCTATATTTGCAGTCTTCCTCACATCAAGAATTTATATGGATTGTTCAAAGGGGAACTCAGTCACATTGTGCACCGCAACGTCAAACAAGCCCTTAAATCGATTATTTGGGAGAAAAAGTACCGCGAAATCATGAAGCAATGGTTCAATGTTCTCCCTGATAATGATGGGCAAAATGATGGGATTGCTAATGAACCCCTTTGTAATTTTTCCATTCTTGATGATACGGAAGCTCGCGCTTGTCTTGAACTTGGTGTAAATTGTCTCCCATTACAGAATGTCTATAGAATGGAGTTCCAAAACGGTAATTATTCGTGTGGATTAACTATAATAGCTTTTTGAATATATGTGCATATATATTTTATTTATTCCTTTTTCAGGAAAGATAGCTTTGACTGTGGTTAACGAAGACAAAGTGTATGAGACCATATACACAAATAAAACGGTCTATTCACTTATTGGGCCCGAGGGATGCATTGCTGTGGACATTTCTCTTGGTAAGGGAGGCACCGTGAGGCTGTAGTGGAAAGTGTGTATTCCGCTATGGGATCGCAGAATCAATTGGGCCCAATTACGAATGAAACCTTAACATTGAGGTACAGTTCAACTTTATTCACAATACAAACTTAGCTTGAAAGATTAAGCATTTGTAAATCAAGTGTAAGATTATTAACTTACTTACTGCGTGATTATTAAACTAATAAACTTCAAAACAGCTACTTAACATCCAAAAACATCCAATTTTTGAAGGACAAAAATTAACTGGTGCATGCCAACCGCATTGACAGCCGAGCGAGCAGTGAAGGAAATTGCTAACATATACATCAAAAGCGACAAAGAAAAGGGGCTAAAGGCCCACATTTTGCCTGTTATTCAGAGCGCCGTTCGTGGAAATCGGCGAGTCAATATTGTATATACTTATAATAATAAAAATGCTGATGTTCTTCACAAGTATTTTAAATTTATATACGTATTGAATTTAACACTTTTGCAGGTATCACCACTGCAAAGTTATTGACAGCAAGACCCAAGACTGTCAGATTGCCTTTTCTGCTATAAAAAAACTATAAGTATAAATAATTCAGTTTTATTCAACAGAATAATACGGATTGTGATAAAAGAGTTTGTGTCTTGTGATAATTGTTAATTGATATTAGCCATTTCCCAATCGAGTACAGGACTGGGTCTAGTCGCTTGTTTGGTTTGTTTGAAGTTTTCCTACATTCCTAAAGTTATTTATTGCCGCCTGAAACGCAACAATTATGATAAGGCATCTTTTAATACAATATTTAGCTCGCTCACTATAACTTGTTGACATGTTGTCCCTCCAAACGTCCCTTCAAACATCAACTATACTCAGTCCTCTGCCCGATTGGGAAATGGCTAATTGTTGATGTTGTTCTAATTTTGGTTGTTACTGGTTAGTCGACATTGAAGAAATTTATGGACAGTTTCCATACTTATTAATTCTGATAGTGGTGCGTACCGTAATATACACATAGCCTCTACTTCATATACTCTTGAAGTTTGTATAAAAATGAATATAATTCAAGAGGTATAAGATTGAAGTAAAGACCGTGTTTGCGTAATGCTGCTGTAGTTAATGCTTTGTACAATACATCTCGACTGTACTATTTTAAGGTCTTGAGCTTTTTGGATATTTATTTGAAATGGTACTCTTCATACCGACTGGTCCGGTGATATTTTGTGGCGATTTCCGTTCGCATTAAAAATCGTCCATTAGTATATTTCCGAATGTGGCGTAATTAGTCGGTGTCCATTTGGCGTAACCTCCGGCGTAAAATATTGACGGATTCCATACTGGCTGTACGGTAAGGTGTGTAAGGAGTAACTGTAATAAAACTTTAAAACCATGACTGTAAACTGCACAGGGAGCGGAGTCGACTAAAACAAGACAAACGCCGTCTTACCTTGTTAATTGTAATATCTTTCATTATAGAATCCCCATGCATGTGCGCATTAAAAATGCATATTTTACAATTTGGTAATGGTAATGGTAATGGTAGTGGTAATGGTTTATTGACACATTTAGTAGCAGTTACGCTAATTTACAAAGTGTTTACAATATTTGGATATAAAAAGGGTATATATTCTATTTGTTTACATATCATTCATTAAATCTAAAATCTTTCTAATCTATATCTATTTACGTTACATATAAAAACTATTAATGCATATATTTGTATACATTATCTAACTAATAAAATTTTAATAAGAAACATGATTCTAATCAACCAATTTAGAATTATACAAGTATATAGAGTAAACCAAAGCCAAAGGACTATGTTTAAAACGTACCCTTAATATGTATTCTAGTTTCTTTGGTAAGAGAGGCCATGAAGTTTATGGTTTGGTTCCAGCATTTTTTTAATTATAGATATATGCATAATTCGTCCCTATACGTTCCTCCAAGGCTTGTAACTTTGTCTCAGTTATTTGGGTTAGACCACCGTTCCAAATCTCTGCACCATATTCTAGAATAGGACGAATTACTGAACAGTAAAATGCTAACAAATCATCCATGGGGGCACCATAACTCTTCAAGATTACAGGCTTTATATTTGATATTTTGTTAAAACATTAAACACGTTATTGAAATATGCATGCACTGCATGTATAAAACAAAACTTTCAATACATACAGAGCTGGATTGCAAAAACCTGCAAATAAGGTCTTTTTTCATAGTCTTAGAGAAGAATAACAGAATTACAGAACATTCAGCCCAAATCAAATTGAAATCGGGCTTTGCATCAGAATTTGACCCGCAACTCACTCAGAAATCGAGTAAAGTAAAATTGCGATCAATCTCGTTCCCCGAGCATGCCCGTTCGCAGGTTAAGGGTGGCTATAGCTCTGGAGAAGTAGTATTTCCTCGGAAGGTACTTACCTGAAGGAGAGATATGGTTCTCCGAACTCCTTCGAAGACTGATACGAGCAATACTGGTGCAGTTCGCGGCGTGCGACGGCTTGGAACCCACGATTTTAATTAATTCATACGCATGTGTACTGACATCCTCTGATTGAGTGGCAAGCTGAATATTGATTAACAGACTAGGGTGGGGTGGTATAGGTATCTACCACCACTGGTACGGGGACCAGTATTGCTCATATCAGTCTTCGAAGGAGTTCGGAGAACCATATCTCCCCTTCAGGTATGTACCTTCCGAGGAAATACTATTTCTCCTTCACTCCTTCTCCGACTGATACTCCCAATACTGGTGCAGATTTCAAAGACAACTGTTAATCAATGTAAATATAAATTTTAATCTGAAATGAACACAAAACAACATCAACAACACATTTCCAAAAGTCGTTAACTAATGTATCTTGGAATGCAAACAGTAATGCCATTTTTGTACGTCCGGGGCCAAAACACTTTTAACAAACTTATCCTTTGAGATAGCCTTTTGGTAAAATCTCTCGAACGTTGTTGCTGAAGACCAGTCAGCAGCAGCTATGATATCCTCAAGAGGAACAACGCTCTCGGCAGCCATTGATGTTGCCGCAGCTCGCGTAGAATGACCCGTGTACTGAGCATCAATACCTGCATTGGACAATACAGTGCGTATCCAGCGTGATACAGTCTGACTTCCAATAGCCGAGTGTGGCGAGGTATACGACACGAGTAGATGCTGGTCCTTGCGAATACGAGCTGTTCGATTAACGTACTGTTTCAGACTCTCAATGACACAAATCTTTTGGTTTTCTGGTAAGGATGGAAGATAAATCTTTCTTGCTGGGTGATTCGGTCGATAATTCTTTACATGTTTAAGTATTACAAACTCCCAACCGTTCTCCTTTTGGTATACATAATCCAAGTGCAATGCTGCGAGTTCGTGAGCCTTGGCTGAAGACGTAAGCGCCAACAGGATGGTCGTTTTAAGAGTCAACTCTTTAAGTGAGAGGTTTTTGTTTGGTGCCATATTCTTTAAATGCTCTAATAATGTCCCAACTGACCAGGTTACGCATATCTTGGGTGTTGGTGGACGAAGTTCAAAGACACCTTTCATGAAACGGGATAAGAGCGGAAGATTTCCCAGTGGTTGTCCATCTATTGGATCATGTAGTTGAGATATGCATGATTTGTAAACACCGACCATGTTTAGCGGATACCATGTCTGGCCCGGCCAGTTCGGGGCAATGAGTAGACAGGTTGCCTGATCTTCTCGTATCTTCTTCAGAATGCGGGGAAGCATTATAATTGGCGCATGAATGAACGATGGCCATCTGTTCCATTGCAATGACATTGCATCGACCTCCATTGCATCCGGGTCTGGGTGCCGGGAAACATAGAGGGGTAATGAGCCGAGATGATAATTGAGCCGAGATGCAAACAAGTCGACTTGTGGAGTGTAATACTTTGTGACTATACGTGTGAAGATCGCCTTGTCCAGAGTCCAATCTGTCCTTGGCTATCATCAGTTCATCACATCCCTAATCACATGAATAATTTAATAAAAAGCTTATACACTGATTCAGTAAAACTTCCGTAATTACTTCTTAGTTCCGTACCCATTTTATACTTGTTGGCCATGGTGTTTTACAAGGTGACTGTCTTAGTCCTCTACTATTTAATATGTGTTTCAACACATATATTCAACATATCAAAGCTGAAAAGTACCGCCAGTTCGGTTTCTCCCTCCAACTCCTTAATCCAATCCACTGGTTTCAGTTTGCCGATGATGCTGCGGTTATTACTGGTCAGTAGTCGGAAAATCAACATCTCCTTAATCGATTCTCTATCTGGTGCCAATGGTCCAACATGGTTGTTAGAGTTGATAAATATAGCACATTTGGCATCAAAAAAGTTTTATCAAAATCTGTCCAGTACCTGCCGAAGCTTTTGATCAATAATTAAGGATCTCATACCAACGATTAAGACTGGAGAATCATTTGAGTATTTGGGACGACATTTGGACTTTAGCATGACTAATGAAAAACATAAATCCAAACTGATCTCCCTCATTGATGAACTAATGTCCGAAATAGATCTTAAACCTCTTCACCTAAAAAACAAAATTTTACTTTACAGTCGTTATGTTTTGTCGAAACTATCCTGGCATTTTACTGTTGCTACGATATCTAAAACTTGGGTAGTCGAAAATATCGATTCTCCGGTGAACAAGTACGTCCGAAAATGACTGGAAGTACCTATATCTGGAACATCAAGTAACATCTTTCTAACCCGTAATAAGTTTGGTCTAAATATCATCCCTGCATCCGTCAAGTTCATTCAGTGTCAAACAGTTCTACGCAATGCCCTAAAAACATCTGCAAACGATTCAATTAACGAAATGTGGAAGTCAACTAATAATCATACTAACATTCAATACGATAGCTACAATTCAACTAAAGAAGTTTTAAAAACTTTCCATTCTCAACAAGAAAATAAACTTAGGGACCGTTTGAAATCTCAAGGTTCCTTTTTCGAAAATGTTTCTAAATTCTCCCTATCACAACTTAACGCAATCTGGTCGGTATCGCAATCAAAGCTACCAAAGAACATTTTCAACTTTACAATTCGCTATATGAATAATACCCTTCCTACCCGAAATTACCTCAGTAGATGGGGAATTTCATCAAGTTCTGACTGCTCGCTCTGCTTACACCCTGAATCACTTCTGCACGTTGTTGCCGGTTGTCAACATTACTTGGAACGATTTACTTGGAGACACGATTGCATACTAAAGTTTCTTGCAAAATCCTTTCAAAGTTTAAACGAATGCAAATTACTTGTTGACCTTCCTGGATTTGAAAGTCCCTCGATTATTACGGGTGATGAATATCGTCCTGATTTACTTGTCTCCACTTCAGACAAACACCTCTACGTTGTTGAACTTACCGTAGGCTTTGAATCAAACCTCACAAACAATGTTAACCGCAAGAAAGCTAAATATAAGAACCTAATTAGAGAACTAGATCAAAACTTTACATCTGTTAAATTTATAAATCTTTCAGTCAGTTCGCTAGGGGTGTTTGACAAAGAATGCCATGCATTCGTAAAAATGCTAAATGAGTTAGGACTGGATAATCAACACCAACAATTTGTATCAGAAAAATGATATCTATTGCCATCCGATCAACGTACTACATATTTTGCTGTAGAAATAAAGAATGGACAAATCCCGAACTAGTGACTATTTCTATAAATAATTAACATTTTTTGTATATAAGACTATAACCATGTATAAGTGATTCAAGTAGTCAATTGTAGGTTACCTCAAGAAGTGAGATTTACAACTGTATTTATCTATAAATGTTCTATTAATAAAGTTTTCATAATTATTATTGTAACATCTTTATACACGGTAACTAATCAACCATATTACCTAAGTATTTACAAAAATTATAAAGGTTGTTTTTCATTAGGCCTAGCCCGCGTGCAGGCCCAAGGGAGCAGGCTCAAGGGAACTTGATAGTGGGCCTGCAAGCAAGGCCCGGTATTTTATACTTTCCGCGTTCGCCCACGAACGCGGCATTCTGATTGGCTGTTTGCTGTTAGATTCTATAATTAGATAAGTGATTCATCACAAAGGCTCTCGATAAGCTTAAAATTCGAAAATTGATCACTTTTTTCGATTATAAATGGAACAAGAACAGACTGTTTATTGTTTACTTGAAGAAGGAGATGTTTTTGCCGTTATGCCAATGGGGATTGCTTGTCGTGAGGTGTTGGAATAGCACTCATTACGACTGGTAAACTATAGTAACCTTTACTTGAGTTTCATTAATTTCAATACTTGATACGTTATATGACTTATATGTTCCTCAAGAAAATGATCTTTTGGTTGATGTTGAGATGCAGTTGCATGTAAGCCTATTCGAAACACTTTGCGATTTATAAGGCTTCGCTGAGAGAGCGAAACAGAAGACGGCATTAAATTGC
Source organism: Paramuricea clavata (assembly GCA_902702795.2). Lineage (NCBI taxonomy): Eukaryota > Metazoa > Cnidaria > Anthozoa > Malacalcyonacea > Plexauridae > Paramuricea > Paramuricea clavata. The sequence goes on along the minus strand of CACRXK020001078.1, from coordinate 37,564 downwards.
CGTTTGAAACGAAACGATCTAAACTCTGGACGCTCTCTTCTTTTGTAGAGTTCTTTACCAAATGAAATAACTGAAATAAATTTCGTACTTTCCGCCGCCAACAAGAATTGCACACATGATCTGATAAGTGAGACAATTTATTTATAGCAATGGCAACAGCGAAGCACACATTATAAATGCTAATGTGGTCGCACGACTTCCCTCACGATTTGAAGTTTGAGACTGGTTTTCTGTTGAAATTCGTCCTAATTTGCCTGTTCCGATTTTAGTTGAAAATGAGCACTTGCAAATTTGGCAATTACTGACTGCGTTGCTTGCTTTTTTGGAGTTAAAACGCAGCCATTTACACATTGCTTATGTTCTCAATGAGCAGAGAAAACCCCGCAACATTTTAATGCGAGTTTGTTTGTTAATATTTGGGTGCTGTCATTGGTTCTTTTTTGACAATTGACGCGCGAATGGGGCGTGTTATGAAAAGGGCGTTTTACAAAATACCGGGCCTTGCTTGCAGGCCCACTATCAGTTCCCTTGGGCCTGCACGCGGGCTACATTAGGCCGTGTTACTAAATACAGATTGAAACTCGAAATACTATTATATAAACTATTATTATAATATTAAAAGATACTAAGAAATGTTTGGGTCGAAGTGATACGTTAAATATATATTAAAAATGAATTAAATTTTACTATTATAGTTCCAGTCTTTAGCAGCAGCATATCCGAAAGTCCTATTCATTGAATTTGTTTTAGGCTTCGACAACATCAGCATCTTGTTATTGCTTCTTAAATTATATTTATCAGAATTTGAGATTTTAAACATAGTTGAAACGTTTCAGGACATATTGGTTTGAAAGGTGTTACCATTAGTTCAATGGGTGTTACGTTGATTTGACTAAAATAACATGACGTACGTAGAATATTTATTGTTGCCCGCAATGAACTGAGAAAAAGCGCACGAAAAGGAAGCCATGTTGAACGTTAAAAGTACGTATAAAAGTAGTCTTAAGAAACGCTAAAAACATGGGCGTACCGGGCGGGGGGCGGGGGGGGTGGCGGGTGCCCCCCAGTTTTTTGGGCAGTCGGGCAATATTCGCTGAACAGTCGGGCAATTTTGGTTTATTATAAAAATAAATGAAACAAATTCTGTAAATTTTGTGGTCAATTTTGTGATGTTTCGAATTTTTTTGTTAGGTTCCGAAAAATTTGGTATGTCCGGAAAATTTTTTTGACCAAAATCCGGAAAAGTCGGGCAAATTTCTTTCCGCCCCCCTAAATTTTTCCTTCCGGTACACCCATGGCTAAAAATTAATGTTTTGAACCGGGAAAAGTCAAGTTAGGTTTGTGGTTTTAAAGTTTATCAGTGGTTTGGACAAATGTAAGTTAAAAACAGTGTAATTGTAACGTAATGTATTGTATTTATATTTGTAAACATAGTCGTAATTTTCTTTGTCTTCTTTATCTTATAGCTTCAGATTATATATACATATTTTATGCAAATTTAGTGTTTGTATAATTTAATAATAAGAAAACCAAACCATTGTTGTTGTTTGTCTAATGTTGCCTGCGCCATCGGTCCAAAAGGGCTTTGGCCACATATGCTAATTTTTGCGTCCTTTCTTCTCTCTTCGAGTGTTTTCCAATTTCTGAATTTCTTTAAAATATCAGTGGAGCGAATTTCATAAGCATCACCTGTGATTACTCTAGCTGCACGGTTTTGTAGTCACTGTAGCTTTTCTTTTGAACCTTCGCCACAGTTTCCCCAAACCATGGAGCAGTAATCAAAACTCGGTTGCACTAAAGCCTGATAAATATATTTAAGAGTTTCAAAAGAAACAAATGGCTTTGCACGGCGCAGCATACCAATGCCCTTCGATACCTTTTTACTGATGTTGTCGATTTGCTCATTCCAACATAGATTGTCATCAATCAGTACACCTAAAGTCTTTTTGGAATAAACCTGTTTCAATAGTTTCTCCCCGCATGATACACTGGTATTTTTTTGAATTTTAGCTAGTCTTTGACCGGTTCCAATGATCATATATTCTGTTATTTCAATGTTTAAAGTTAGCTTGTTTGAAAGAAGCCACTGGTGAATATTTTTCATTTCAGAATTTAGTGCTCCCTCCAAATTATTAATGCTATCTGAAGATACTGTAAGATTTGTATCATCTGCATACATTGCCGGACAGGATTTATCCAAGCAATTTGGCAGGTCATTTACGTATAACAAGACGCCTACTCATGCAGGCGTTCACTCCGGGTACAGGGCCTTAACTAAGCGCAAACTATATACTTTAACGTATGCTTATATACGGCAATGAAAGTATCTTTAATGCATGACAACATAAAAATATCTCTTTTATCTCTAATAAAAGCTATCTAGTTCTTTATTAAAAGTTCTATTTAAAACATGCGTACGTAGGAGTGTTTTATCGAGTCGTATATAATAAGTCGGAGGCCGTATTTTACAAATATTTTATGTTTTTTGTCGAGGGTAGAAATTCGAGGGTGAAAAGCTTGAGGGTATACATTTTAATAATTTAACAAAATAATAATTTTAGCTCGTGTTCATTTAGTTTACTTTTAATTTTTAGCTCTTATTTTTATATGCAATTATTATTTTTTTATATGCGATTACTTTTTATATGATAAAATATTACTACATGAAAACAGACATGCCGATCAAAAGTTACAATCGAGATAGTTTCAAACGGCGTGGTGCATTATCTGCGTTATCTCGGATTGCATGTCGCAAATTATTGTATTGTCTATTTACTATATGGTCTATTGAATCAGAGTAATCAGGACTTGTTTACACCTTGCCATTGCCATACGCCTTTTCCGGGTTCGCGACGCCATCTTGAAAGTATTGTTTTCGCTATCGTGCTTGGACCACTTGCAAATTTATATATAGGGAATGCCCGCAAATTTCTACCCTCGACAAAAAAAACCATAAAATATTTTAGAAATACGACCCCGGACTTTTTACTGATGACCCTCGACTTTTTTATATGACCCTCGACGTTTTATATATGATTTTTCGACCCTCGCTTCCCGCCCTCGACCCTCGAGAAAAACTCCTGAAACTGAATTACGTGAACAAACCACATTTATCAAACACGCAAAGAAAATTATTTAAAAAGTAATATATTGTTAGTCGTGTCATATAGTTAATTGTCAACACTTTTTCAATGCATGGTAGTAAGTTCATAACTGGCACCATAACTCATAATTAACTAGTGTTATGTTGATATTTTGTTTATACAGATTGATTGTTTTAATTTGTAAGGCTTCGCTGTAAGTTTGTTATTATCAAACGTTTAGATTGTTTTAAGCATCTTAGTAATGATTTTACTTTAAGACCAAGACATTGCAGCCGTCGAGACCGATTTTCAATACTCTATAAATAAAACATTAAACTGTGTAATAGACGTAATAGTGTTGGGTAAAGCTATCTAGTTAAATATATTTTATATGCGCTTTTGTCTAATTCAAGCGTGGTAGACAATATTGCCAATATTGTTGTGGTTTGCGATATAAATTGCCTTGCGAATCGAAGACTTTCAGATATGTCATATGTCGAATAAATTTGTGCGTTGTTTGAACTTCAATTTTGGCCACGAGGCACAAAGGGAGACTTAAAGAAGACGAGTGTTAATACAATTTATATGTTTGTATTTTGTCATTGCGCAGCAATAATGGGGTAACTTGATTTCATATAAATAGACTGCTTTTTTGTCATGCCTGAGTGAGTAACTCACCTTGACGGGTAACTCGCCTACTGATGTACCGATATCCATATTGGTGTATCAGTCATCTTGGAATTTTGTGAAATGACATGTATTATCGGTATTGGCAAAGTATTGGTCTTTTATTATCAGTTATCAGAATATCTGTGAATTTCCATATATCGGTGCATCACTAATACAGTTCAAGATTGTGTTTATATGAGAAAATGCCATCCTGCTTGCCGGGACAATTTTGTTATGTTGACATTGTTTTGATAGTTGTTAAAAATAGCTTGCAGCTCGGCATCTTTGAACATTCATCCTGGCCCAGCCTGCTTGTGAGTGTATATGTGGAGAAATTTTCATCCCAATAAGCAACATTGTGGCATCAGAGCCAGCCTGCTTGTGGATCCATATAAACACATGATATTTTTTTCTAGATAAATATACCTAATGCAGTAAGATCTTGCTTACCGGGCTGTCCCGCTAAGCGGTCCAGCCCAGCTTCCATATAAATACATTGTACAGCTGGTTTAAAAGAACCATGAACAGCAACCGGAAGTAAACTATACTGTCAGTAACTGTGTGATATGGTATTGGACAGATTATTACATTTCTTAATATTGCAGCTTTGGTGCATGAATAAGGGATAATAGTCTACTGGGGGCATGCCGCAAGAAAATGATAACTGAATCCAGGACATCTGTATCTGCCTACAGCCATATGTCTCTGCTTAATAAAATTTATATAAAACTACTGTATGTAGTTTAATACTCCCTCTTTCGTCTTCTACCAATATGAACAGGTGATTGGCTGATTATAATATTAGACAATAAACTCTTTGTATTAGATAAGAATGATATTATATTATATTAAATTAATAATAAGAAATTAATTATATTAATGAATTATATTATAAATGAATTATATTATAAATAATAAGTCATAAAATTAATACTGGTCTATCTTTTTAACATAGACAGATTTTCATATTTTTTACTGTGGTGCATGGTGCCAGAAATTTTAGGGGGGGGGGGGTGGGGGGTGAGCTGTGAGCAGGTGACTGAAGCATCACAAAGTGTCACCATACCCCAGTAAGGTCTATATTCTAGAGGTGGAGCACTAGAGATGTGAGGGGGAGTCTAGAGAGCAGAAAACAAAGTATCCCTGGAGAAATTTTAAAAAAATCATGCATCCTAGCTTTGAAAAAGTTTTTTGAAGTGGTCATATCAATGGATTTGGCATGTCTGATTGTCTGATGAGACTTGGAAGTGTTAAACGTAAAATGAACCTAATTCGTGAATCATCTGTTTTGTGACCTTTTGTGTGATCAGCTTTCCAAGGAATAAATAGACTGAATACGGTTTGTTGCTGTTTTTTAAGTACTTGATGTAATGTAAATTTGTGAAATTTAGTAATGGACGAACTGCATTGCCAGCGGGCGTATTGGCGGAAAACGCTACCGTCAAGCGCCGCAACACAAAAAGGTCACAAACATGTGCTCATAGATCCTTTTGACAGTTTTGTTGTCTTTGTTTATCGGTAAGTTATTATTTATTCAGTTTATTTAGACTATTCATGTAGATTACTTATTAGCCGTGAAAGATATTCATATTTATTGTTTATCTTGTGTAATTCACTAGTAATAGTAAACACCATAGTATATTATATATTTGAAATATTTGTCTATATTATTTTATGACCTTTTATAAGTCTTATAATATATGAGCTTTCATAATACCCCCAATATATTGACCTATATTAATATAAATATTTGGTATTAATGGCTCGTGGAAGACATGGAAGGCATTTAAATATTTATATGTATATTACTTTTAATATAAGTATACACAAGTGTTTGACCTGTCTGCATAACCTGCTCTGTGTCTTTTGTGGTATCAATACAATCAAGTTTTCAGTCTTTTTATGGACATTAATTAATGACCGTATGAGTTATGGCTTATATGATTTTTCGGCTTCCTTTCTGACCTATCTATTATAAGAATGTTAGTTAAAATAATATTATTTATATTTAATAATATTTTAATTTTGAAAGTTTTCTATATACTGTAACATAGATCCATAAGATCCATAACAGACATAACAAGGTCCTTAGGTCCATAAGAAGCCATCAAATCAGTTAATCACAATTTCCAGTAATTCATGATTATTTAAACCACCCTGCTTACTTGTATTATTTTCTATTAGTTCCACTATTGACTATATAGTCTATATAGTCTATATATCTGGCTTCTATTTTTGATTTAAGACTTTAAGTAGAAGATGGTTGTGAACATACTGCTCTGGGCATATGTTAAAGGACAGAATGACCCGAATCACCCAATACACAAAGAGAAATCAAAGTTGGAAATACCAACTAATGTGCTTCAAAAGTTTGGAGAGGTAACAAATTAATGAAACCTTTTAACATTTGACATATATACATACATCATTGGCAAAAAGACAAAAAGGGTGAAGAAATTATACCATTATTATTAATTGATATGTCTATTAAAGGGAATCTACAGTCATTTTTGTTTGGCTATGCCACTTTAACTTTTGTTTACAATTTTTGTTCCATTTCATTGTTATTACATGACATTCACAATTATTTTCCATGGTACTACATGTAAGATACTGTCAAAAGAACTTCTGGTGGAGTCCCCTAACTCAAGGTGGAATAGATAAACACAAACGACTGTACATTTCGTTTAATTGATATGGTTTTTTTCTTGTTTCTTGACTTTCTTATGTTTTTTTATGCTAGTTACCAAAATTCCTAACCAGAGCAATGAGTTTAAATGACTTTGCAAAGTCAAAAGGATTTGGTTCATATGAGTTGTCACTTGCTGTAATGGATAAACGTAAACGTAACCAAAAAGCAGAAGTATTTACTGTACGTACACAGGATCAATGGAGTATTTGGGAAAAAGAAATTGATGGCAAACCAAATATATGGCTTCAAGGTAATTATTAAGATGAAGTGTGAAGTATCTGTAGTGTTTTGTGCACTATTAAATTACTATTTTGCAAGCAAGTTTTATGTGTCTGTTATAAGGGGCCACCAACTTTAACTGACTATAAGGATGGTATAAAAATCTATAATGGTTATTTGTTACAGTATCAGTGTCTTTGTTTTCTATATAGTGACACTAATACACAAAGACATCTTGTGGGGCAGAGGAAATAACGTGTTTGTCAGCAAAGCAGATTCCTCAACTATGAAATCTCCATCCACGACTGATCCAAAAAACAAAAATGGGAGACAACTAATTGGTAGACCAAAAAAAACAACCACAACAGAAGACCAGGACCTAATTAAAGCATTGCAAAGTGGAGAGGTTATTGGTAGGAATGAGCGTCAGTTAAATGAACTAGAAAGCTTGAGAAGAGGTGTGTATAATTAATTAAATATTTAGTTATATTCATATATTTATACTGTGCATGCTAATAGACCATTGTTTTTTATTGCTTATTTTATAGAATTGAAAGAATGTGCCAATGAAGTAAATGAAATAAGTGCACAATGTGTTAATTGTGGAAGTCCGATCTCTTTGCCCACTGATCGCAAGGTTAAAGGAAAAGTCCGTTATTTCAAGACCAGTAAGTTAAATACTCACATTAGTGATTTTCCTAATTTTTGGAAGTTCCAGAATGTGTACTGTAGAACCAATACAGAGTATTTAAATAATAAATTTAATTACTAATTAGTAGTCTTGACTACTATAAGTCTACTAATACTTCAAGAAACAATTATTATATGCAAAGCATTCGGTGAAATATTGTAGACCATTGTATGGTCATTATGGTGTTTAGTGACAAAAATCGTGATGGAATTTCTGACATTTCTAGCAGTTTAAATTAATCACAACTTGTAGACAGGACCTTAAATTTTGGTCTATTTTCCCACAATTCTAGGCTATAAATGCATTGTAAAGTCTGTAAAGGAATTCAAACACTCTGTTGGGAGATCAACAGTCAATTTATATATTTTAGAACATTTTGACATGTGCCAAAAAAGGAAGGGGAGAGATAGAAAGCGCAAGTCACAAAGTATCGAAAAGTTTGTAACGAAAAAACCACGAAATGAACCTGCAATGGTTGGAACTGAAGAAGTAGATTCAGATGTGGACAATGAGTTGGTTATCACAGACGGTCATGGCAGTCATGGCAGCGAGACACAAAACGTGTAGGGGACAATTTATTGACGCTACTTTTTATGCGTATGCAGTATGTTACTTAATTGCTTTTGTTACAGCTCAAGTTCCAAAATTGAAGTAGCTAAGACGTTTGGTCTTTGCTTGATGTTGAAAACATACAAGAGAGGGTTTTCGTGCTTACATTAGCAAATAAATGACACTTTATAGGCTTTATATTTTAGAGAGACTATTAGAAAAAAACTATGATGTCTATGATGTAAATACAGTTTTACCTCAAAAACAGTTAATGCTTATTGAATATAATCACCTGGATCTTTAGATAGTTTCACTGTTTCAGCAACAAGTAAGAGACGTACATAACGCACATATATGTAATCCATACAACTTTTGATTTGTAGACTTCTCAAGGATTCGGATTGCGAAATAAGCAGTGATGAGCAAGATTACACAGATATCAGTAGAATCAGTAGTCTTAGCAGTGCAACTTCAATCAGTTCAGACAGTTCAGTAGATTCGGATGGCTCGGATGTGGATAGCGACAGCCTAGTTTTTTCTGTAGGGGTGGAGGAAGCAGATGACGTGTGCGTGAAGCTTGATTGTTTAATACGAAGTGGAATTATATCCAAGGATGACATATTTTATAAACACATCAAAGATGTGGTTTTTAATTTTGTTTACCCACGCTCCCATCGATACGATAACGAGGTGATTGAATTTTTCAATACAATTCGATATCTTGGCGGGGAAAGCACTGAAAATTTCTTAAGGGGGCCGGGTTGGCATGGGCAAGGAAGAAAGGGCAAAGGCCATTTTGTTAGTGAAGCTAAAAGAGGAAACTTTCACGGTCCATCTTCAGCTACATGTGCAAAGCGCCAGGCAGGTTACACTGTCAAAAGTGGTGTTCTCCAAGATCTTATCACGACGGCGATTACGCTTGCAGACAAATCTTCCAAAGTGAACTCCCTCGTGGACACAGCCCTAGTAAAAGTGTTTCCAATTGCAATAGCTAACGATGGCACTGCTTTAAAGCCGGGTCTTCGATTCGATGAGCGGATGAAAAGAGTTGTTGGACTCAATGTTGATGTTGATCTTGCCTTCGTTCTAGAGAATCCGCAACCATCATCTGAGTTCCTAAAAGAAGCGGTGGTGACTGAAGCAAGCGTTTCTTTTTTGACAACATTGGACAATGAAATTTCAATGCCTTGCTCAGTGGAGTACATGCCAAAAACTGGTAAGACTGCGGTATACATGAGAGAAAAATTTACATCCGAAGCTAAAACAGTGCAGATTTGCCAAGGATGCCTATCTCAAGCAAAAACCGTAGAACATGTCATCGATGTAGAGCCAAAAGAATGCGATTGTTTTTGCAACGATTGCTGGGTCAAACAAAGAGTATGTGATGACTGTGTAGCAAAAGGTCACGTTTCCTATTTTCCAGCATGTAGAGCGTGCAAAAAGTGTTTGGAAAAAGGGCAAAAATGTGTGAAATTGGCAGCATGCGTGTATACTACTGATTGCGAAGAAGGCAATAAGAAAGCATTGGAAAAGATCAACAGTCAAGTACTGGATGGAACTATCGAACCAGAGCTTGCTTTCATGATCGGATTACCTGATGCTATACATGTTGGAAAGAGTTTGAAGTGTTCATTTTGCAACTGGTACATTCTTCTTAACGGTCAGCGTTCAAATTTAGCCATTCTGAGAACATTGCGAGATGATAGTGATCCCGAAACTAGGAAGTTGTTTAGAAAACTTCTTAAAGACGGTGATGCAGTACGAAACAAGGATCGCATGGCAGTTGACCCCATTCTTGACCTTACGGCTGAAAATTTTATTCGTGCTGTTGAAAATGTTGAGTTTGCCGTTCATGCTCTTGTGCCTGAGCGATTCAAGTTTACAGAAGATAATAAAGTTGGTGCTTTTCCTCACCCGGTGGATATTACAAACGCAGGCAGTGGAATTTTGTTTATGTTAGATTTTTCTCCTTTGAATTGAAGGAACATAGTAAGCTTGTTAAGATCATTTGCATAATCCAGTTCGTTTAACAGTAATGAAAGAAAAGCTACCCAGCGCTAAGTCATTGTGTGTGACCAATGGTTTTGTGTTTGTTTGTTCTGCCGATGGTATCATTGTGGTAGAACACACAAGTCAACTATCTATCAAAGTCCAGTCTCTTAGGAAAGCTGAACTTATTGCCGAACTTACGAAGAGAGGCGTTGAAGCCACTGGAAATGTCACTCAGCTCAAGAACAAATTGAACATAGAAAATGAAAAATTACGAGCTCAATATGCTTCTGTCAAAAAGCGGACGGACATTGTTCATCTAAATAAAGATATCCATACGGTTGACTGTTTATGTTCAGCGTCAGATGAAATCCTAATTGTAGGTAGCAACGTTGATCAAAAAGTTTACCAAGTTCTTATAGAGAAGGATGGTGTGGGTCTCGTTGGCAGTGTCACACAGAGTTTCACTTACCCTCAGAATGACATCAAGGTTGTTAGCATGACCACTTCCACTGGCAGTCTTTTCTTTTCGTCAGTGGGACCTCAAGGGCAAGACGACTATGGAGGGCTTTTCCAAGTGAACCTCGAATCTAATTTGCCTACGTGTTTGGTTCGAAACTCGCCGAATTGCGAAGTACATGGAATTGCTCCATACAAGAACGGGATTGCCTTTTCTGATATTAAGACAAACCAAATAAAGCAGTACCATTGTTTGTCTGGTGTATCCATCTTAGCAGGAAATGGTAAAGAAGGAAACGTGAAGGGAAATGCCAAATTTGCTAGTTTTATGCAGCCAGCTGGTCTTTGTTCCGAATTGGATACCAATCTGTTTCTCTGCGATTCCCAAAATGGAGAAGTTAGTTTAAATTACGGGACTGCAAGGAACATGTGAATTTCTTTCATCCATTGGGAAAATGTTTCGAGCATTTTCTATCCATAAGAAGCACAATTTCCTAGCACCATTACCAACTGTCGTATGTGGAGATAACCTAAAATCTGTTGCGGATTACATCACATTGTCCGTTGACAAAGTAAAGGCGCTTACTGGAAAGAATACCACAAATGGCCCAGATGGAACTGTCTCTTCAAAAACTCTTACTTCCGTTCGAATGGTTGCAGATGGTGTCCAAAAATTAAATGAAAACATCCAGATATTGAATAAAGATTACCAAATAGATATGGCAAGTTGTATGACCGGTCAAGTGGAATCGATTCATTCCACGCATCACCACAAGCATCAAGCAGGTGCCCATGTTATTGATTATGCCAGGTCATTTGGGAACACTGTGAAAGAGGTTCTGAAAAGAACAACTCGTTGGGCAGCCCCAGTCTTACTATCCCATACCATCGAATTCCATTATGTTTTGGGATATCCCGTTTCTTCCACCTTTACCACCCATTGAGATGAGTGACGAGAACCAAGAATACATGAGAGAATGGGCACGTGATAACGGGAAAAGCGTACGTCAGCGTACAGTTAGGCAAGAAACTACCAAGTACAAAGCTGGGACCCTTCCGCTTAATATGTACGAAACCCACAATCCAGTTGGCCAAAGGATACAGTTTCACCAAGTAGATGATCTAGATGGGCTTGCTGGCTTTGATGAAGTCGATGAATGCCAGAATGGTCAGGATGGACAAGATGAGTACAGCGACGAGAATGGTTCTAGTGATACAGAGGAAAGCGAGTCAAGCGGCGAAGAAGGTGAAACAACATCATTTTTAAAAACAACTCGTTCAGGACGTTCTATTACTATAAACAGAAGCCTCTTTTCCACATAGTTGGAGGTCTTGGAGGTTTGAAAGCATTCCGAGGTAAGTACAGACGAGTACAATGATTCTACAATTAAGGAAGACATCCTATAATAATTCGTGAATTTTATTTTATTTTTACGTGAATCGTGATCGCTTCAATTTTTCCGTGAACGTGAAGGAATTTTTTCAATTTTTCGTAACTCGTGAAAAGGCAAAATATTTTTACGTGAAAGCATATTGTGAAGGGGTATAGGGGGCCCTCTTTATGATGCAACTCCGATGTAAATAATAATTGGGGCATAAAGATTAAATCTAGGCAAGTCTATATTTTCTAAAAGCATTAAAAACTAAAAATAATGTTCGTAAAAAATCCAAATGTTCCTTCCGAGCAAGCTGTTTGCATGAGAAGGCACTGCAAACTCTATTCAGGGGAGATAATAGAGTTTCAAAACTTTACAATTGCTCCAATAAATCACTGGATGCACTGTCTTTTTCTATTTGAGTGTACTCCTACGTTTATTTTATATCATCAACACTCTGCATGTTGGAGTGGACTATTTAATTATTTTTTATTATGCCAAATGTTGGGGGGGGGGTGTTGAAATATTTTTTGGAGGGGTGGTCATTTTGTTTGGGGGAGGAGTTATAGCTAATATTGGGGGGGGAGCGCACCCCCCCCCCGCCCCACAAAATCCGTCTATGCTTTTTAATCTAAGGAGTTAACTTAGGTAACTGAGGAGTGACTCAGATTAGCAAGCAAGTCTCCAGGTCTATTGTTCTTGCAATTTTGTATATATATAGCTATTTCAATTAAGGTTGTCCCCCAAGCAAAGCAGAAAAGTCGAATACAAGCACGAAAGGCTGCTGAAAATCGCTAATAAATTCATTTATATTTCTGTATACACCACATATAATACTTAGAGTGATGCTTACATTCTCAATATGTAAGTAAACTTTTACAGATTACTAGCTGTATAAGGATGTATATATGATGGATCTCCAGTGGCATTTGCATGATGTGTTTGGAACAGTGTTTAATGTGCATTATAAAGAAATCTATGGACTTTTTGAACAAACGGTTTGTCAGATAATATTGCTTGTCATGTGGAAAGAGTTGAAAAATTACTGCTTCAAGTCTTCAGGAGAACTTAAATTTGCTACAACACATTGCTGTGCAATCAGAACTACACCTAGTTGTGTAACAGTGGCTGAAAAAAGAACTTGTATAAATTGACAATAATTTGATGTTTTGTATGTTACTCTGAGTGTATATCCACACCGGGCAGGCTAAAAAGTTAGCCTGACCATGGTGGGAATCGAACCTGCAACCTTTGGGATACTATAGTCCAATGCTCTGCTAACTGCATATACACTCAGAGTAACATCAAAAACAATATTCACCTGAGTACCTGTACATATAAACACCCAAACAACACATTCTTAATAAGAAAATTCTTTTTAAGAAAAATTTCTTGATTTGAGAAATTATTTTCTTAAAATAAGAAATTATTTTCTTATTTCAAGAATTTTTTTTCTTGGGAGAATAACAAGAAAATTTTCTTAATAAGAAAATTCTTTTTAAGAAAAATTTCTTGTTTTGAGAAATTATTTTCTTAAAATAAGAAATTATTTTCTTATTTTAAGAAAATTTTCTTAGTTCAAGAATTTTTTTTCTTGGGAGAATAACAAGAAAATTTTCTTAATAAGAAAATTCTTTTTAAGAAAAATTTCTTGTTTTGAGAAATTATTTTCTTAAAACAAGAAATTATTTTCTTATTTTAAGAAAATTTTCTTGTTTCAAGAAAACGTTTTTCTTGGGAGAATAACAAGAAAATTTTCTTATTAAGAAAAAAAATGTCTTGATTTGAGAAAACATTTTCTTAAAATAAGAAAATATTTTCTCAATTTAAGAATTTTCTCTCAAGAAAATTTTCTTAATAAGAAATGGTTGATAGCCGCTCATATATGACTCGAGCTGATGGTATAATTGTTATATATATATACATATATATATATATATATATATATATATATATATATATATATATATATATATATATATATATATATATATATATATATATATATATATATATATATATATATAGATATATATATATAATATATATTATATAGATATATATATAGATAGATTATATATATATAGATAGATTATATATATATAGATAGATTATATATAGATATAATCTATCTACACAGCAAAAAATCATTTTCTTATTTTAAGAAAAAAAAAACTTGTTTTAAGAAAATTTTCTTGAAATAAGAAAATATTTTCTTGGGAGAATAACAAGAAAATTTTCTTAATAAGAAAATTTTCTTAAGAAAATTTTTCTTATTAAGAACATTTTCTTGAGAGAAAATTCTTAAATTGAGAAAATATTTTCTTATTTTAAGAAAATATTTTCTCAAATCAAAAAAATTTTTTTCTTATTAAGAAAATTTTCTTGTTATTCTCCCAAGAAAAAAGTTTTCTTGAAATAAGAAAATTTTCTTAAAATAAGAAAATAATTTCTTATTTTAAGAAAATAATTTCTTATTTTAAGAAAATAATTTCTTAAAACAAGAAATTTTTCTTAAAAAGAATTTTCTTATTAAGAAAATTTTCTTGTTATTCTCCCAAGAAAAAAATTCTTGAAATAAGAAAATTTTCTTAAAATAAGAAAATAATTTCTTATTTTAAGAAAATAATTTCTCAAAACAAGAAATTTTTCTTAAAATGAATTTTCTTATTAAGAAAATTTTCTTGTTATTCTCCCAAGAAAAAAAATTCTTGAAATAAGAAAATTTTTTTAAAATAAGAAAATAATTTCTTATTTTAAGAAAATAATTTCTCAAATCAAGAAATTTTTCTTAAAAAGAATTTTCTTATTAAGAATGTGTTGTTTGTGTGTTTATATGTACAGGTACTCAGGTGAATATTGTTTTTGACGTTACTCTGAGTGTATACGCAGTTAGCAGAGCATTGGATTAGTGTCCCAAAGGTTGCGGGTTCGATTCCCACCATGGTCAGGCTAACTTTTTAGCCTGCCGGGTGTGGATATACACTCAGAGTAACATACAAAACATCAAATTATTGTCAATTTATACAAGTTCTTTTTTCAGCTGCACTGTTGCACAACTAGGTGTAGTTCTGATTGCACAGGAATGTGTTGTAGCAAATTTAAGTTCTCCTGAAGACCTGAAGCAGTAATTTTTCAAGTCTTTCCACATGACAAGCAATATTACAGTATCTGACAAACCGTTTGTTCAAAGTCCATAGATTTCTTTATAATGCACATTAAACACTGTTCCAAACACATCATGCAAATGCCACTGGAGATCCATCATATATACATCCTTATACAGCTAGTAATGTGTAAAAGTTTACTTACATATTGAGAATGTAAGCATCACTCTAAGTATTATATGTGGTGTATACAGAAATATAAATGAATTTATTAGCGATTTTCAGCAGACTTTCCTGCTTGTATTCGACTTTTCTGCTTTGCTTGGGGGACAACCTTAATTGAAATAGCTATACTGTATCTATACAAAATTGCAAGAACAATAGACCTGGAGACTTGCTTGCTAATCTGAATCACTCCTCAGTTACCTAAGTTAACTAGATTAAAAAGCATAGACGGATTTTGTGGGGGGGGTGTGTGCTACCCCCCTAATATTAGCTATAACTCCTCCCCCAAACAAAATGACCACCCCTCCAAAAAACTATTTCAACACCCGCCCCCCCCCAACATTTGGCATAATAAAAAATAATTAAATAGTCCACTCCAACATGCAGAGTGTTGAAGATATAAAATAAACGTAGGAGTACACTCAAATAGAAAAAGACAGTGCATTCACTGGTTTATTGGAGCAATTGTAAAGTTTTGAAACACTATTATCTCCCCTGAATAGAGTTTGCCGTGTCTTCTCATGCAAATAGCTTGCTCGGAAGGAACATTTGGATTTTTTATGAACATTATTTTTAGTTTTTAATTCTTTTAGGAAATAGACTTGCCTAGATTTAATCTTTATGCCCCAATTATTATTTAGATCGGAGTTGCATCATAAAATGTATTCGGATTCAAACGACACAATGTCAATGACTTTATAAAACTGGTAAAAGCATATTGTGTATTGGCCTATTAGGTTCATTTTACGTTTAACACTCCCAAGTCTCATCAGGCAATCGGACATGCCAAATCCATTGATATGACCACTTCAAAAAACTTTTTCAAAGCTAGGAATCATGATTTTTTTTAAATTTCTCCAGGGATACTTTGTTTTCTGCTCTCTAGACTCCCCCTCACATCTCTAGAATATAGACCTTACTGGGGTATGGTAACACTTTGTGATGCTTCAGTCATCTGCTCACGGCTTCCCCCCCCCCTAAAATTTCTGGCACCATGCACCACAGTAAAAAATATGAAAATCTGTCTATGTTAAAAAGACAGACGAGTATTAATTTTATGACTTATTATTTATAATATAATTAATTTATAATATAATTCATTAATATAATTAATTTAATACTATTTATAATATAATATCATTCTTATCTAATACAAAGGGTTTATTGTTTAATGTTATAATCGGCCAATCACCTGTTCATATTGGTAGAAGACGAATGAGGGAGTATTAAACTACATATGTTTTATATAAATTTTATTAAGGCCAAAAAAAAAATATGTGGGTTTCCGGTTTCTTCTTATAAAAACTTAGGTAGGGTAGGTCGGTTTTAACTTTTTTTTTTAAACTTTTTTTTTAATTTTCCGAATAAGTGGACGCCATTTTGTTTAGTAAGTGCTTCCACATCCAAAGATAAATTTCCCTAATATTTCCTCAAATTTCAATTTTCCACAAACTTTTTCCTCTAAGTGGAAACACATACAAGCATGATCCAATAAAAAAGTTTAGGGTCGGGATTTCGACGTCCAAAAGATAGGTAGGGTCGGGAAACCGGAAACCCACATATTTTTTTTTTTGGCCTAAGCAGAGACATGGCTGTAGGCAGATACAGATGTCCTGGATTCAGTTATCATTTTCTTGTGGCAAGTGCCCAGTTAGCCTGCTCAGTGCCCAGTAGACTATTATCCCTTATTCACGCACCAAAGCTGCAATATTAAGAAATGTAATAATTTGTCCAATACCATATCACACAGTTACTGACAGTATAGTTTACTTCTGGTTGCTGTTCATGGTTCTTTAAACCAGCTGTACAATGTATTTATATGGAAGCTGGGCTGGACCGCTTAGCGGGACAGCCCGGTAAGCAAGATCTTACTGCATTAGGTATATTTATCTAGAAAAAATTATCATGTGTTTATATGGCTCCACAAGCAGGCTGGCTCTGATGCCACAATGTTGCTTATTGGGATGAAAACTTATCCAATACCATATCACACAGTTACTGCCAGTATAGTTTACTTCCGGTTGCTGTTCATGGTTCTTTAAACCAGCTGTACAATGTATTTATATGGAAGCTGGGCTGGACCGCTTAGCGGGACAGCCCGGTGAGCAAGATCTTACTGCATTAGGTATATTTATCTAGAAAAAATTATCATGTGTTTATATGGATCCACAAGCAGGCTGGCTCTGATGCCACAATGTTGCTTATTGGGATGAAAATTTCTCCACATATGCACTCACAAGCAGGCTGGGCCAGGATGAATGTTCAAGATCCCGAGCTGCAACCTATTTTTAACAACTGTCAAAACAATGTCAACATAACAAAATTGTCCCGGCGAGCAGGATGGCATTTTCTCATATAAACACAATCTTGAACTGTTTTAGTGATGCACCGATATATGGAAATTCACAGATATTCTGATAACTGATAATAAAAGACCAATACTTTGCCGATACCGATAATACATGTCATTTCACGAAATTCAAAGATGACTGATACACAAATATGGATATCAGTAGATCAGTATAGGCGAGTTACCCGGCAAGGTGAGTTACTCACTCAGGCAGGACAAAAAGCAGTCTATTTATATGAAATCAAGTTACCCCATTATTGCTGCACAATGACAAAATACAAACACAATTTGGATCATTCAAAAGGTTTAAAAAACATGATTACAAAATAGGCAAGAATAAGCTGCTAGAAATAGAGGAAAGCTATAAATATACCTAATGATTTGTATGTATTTTTGGGCTATTATTTTAAATGAAAGGCATATACATTCTATCTAGGGTTGCAGAGTTTCCCGGGTGAAGTATAGTAAGTCGGGAAAACTAAACATTCTCTACAGTAGCCAAGTTATCCGGCAAGGCAAGTAGGAAAATCCTCTGGCATTAGACAGAGTAAACAATAAAGTAGGATGCAATTCAGTTATTCAGCTATCTATACACTGAAAATATCAGATTAAATGCTGTCATTCTCCTGTAATTCCAATCCTTATTCAAGTATTAAAATGCTAACAGATCTTCAAAAACATCCGTATGTATAATATCTTATTTCATATCACTATATAGCCTTGAGTCTTGACATTTGAAAGGTCTAGCTAACTGCCAATGTCAAAGGCAATTTAGTATTGTCAAATTGTTAATATTAGTGCGTAAATTAGTACGGAATTCACAACAATAGATATGAATTTATATTTTAATCTTTCGTCCCTTGCCTGAAAGCAACATTTGCATGTTTTATATGCAAAACAAACGCGGCAAATTCAAACATTCAATGGAATATTTTCACACTTCGCTCAAGTAAACAGTCACAATCACTACATTATTTCGCAATGAATCTGTTTAAATAACAAGTCAAATATACAATTATTCTTACCTGTGGTATCTGAACAACATTTTAAGGACTTTCTGATGCTTTTCCCATCGTTATTTGCCATTTAAATTGCCCTTGAAGGCGCTCATGGATATTTATATAAAATTTTTCACAAAAATGTAAAACGACGCTATCCCGCGATGCTCCGCGTTCTAAAAGGTAAACTAGGTACCAGGCGTTTAGTGAATACGCGAACTATGGCGAACTATTCCTGCTTGGATAAAAATTCCGGAGTGCAAAAATTCTCTTCAACGATTCAATAAAACTGAAACGAGCTCAAATTTTGGAAAAGAAATAAAAACAAAGTGACTATATTACCGGCAGCCGGTCTAACTCTCAAAAGGTTAGGGTTAGAGGTTAGGGTTAGAGTCGAGAAGGGTTTGGGATTGGGAATCGGTTTATCTATCTTATACTGATTACTGAAGATTCAACTTTAACTATATACTCAATGTACTGCCGACCATTTAGTGTTTGATCAACCGTGAGCTGCTGGTCATATAGTCTCTTCAATTCGAAATAAAAACTACAAATTTACCTGACGCAATAAGATATACGTTGTTAAGATATAAGTTGTCCTATAACACTAGCATTTTACATTTTCTTGCTTCGAAAATTTAAGTAATAATGTCTTACTATTTTATAACTTTGTATTTTAAGAATTTCATTTCTTGTCTTACGAACATATTCTTAAAGTAAGAAAATCGTATTTTCTTATTTTAAGAAAATGTTTTCTTATTAAGAAAGTAAGAAAATCGAATTTTCTTATTTTAAGAAAATGTTTTCTTATTAAGAAAATTTTTTCTTATTTTAAGAAAAAGATATCTTGGGATTCAAAAATTTCTTATTTCAAGAAAATTTTTTCTTACTAAGAAAATTGTTTTCTTATTTTAAGATTTTTTTCTTAAATTAAGAATTTTTTTTCTTAATAAGAAAATGATTTTTTGCTGTGCAGTGCGTGGACACCATTTAGGCATGTATTAAGGTAATTGGTGTACTTGAGAGAGTGGATTGGAACAATTTTATTCGATCAATGCATGTAAAGACTAAATCTCTCAGCGGTGGCTGCATGGCACTAGAAGCATGGCGTTGCGTGCATCCATAAAGTTAACGTGGGATCAATATCCTAACTAGGAGTCGAAAATTTAACAAGAAATTTTGATGCTCCGGCTTTTCAGAGTTAGTGGGCTCCAGCTATGACAAGCTATTTTTTTCGTACAGTATATGATACATGTATTACATCATTCACTTGTTACACTAATAACGGAACATTACGTGTGATATTTTGCGCTGATATTCCCACCTGGACAAATGTACGATCTATTTATTCAATTAATGGTTTTTTTATAGATTCCATGCAACAAAATGTTCCTAGAAATCGCCGTATCACTGTTTCTAATTTCGTTTACCTGGTATGCATATTCTTATATGATAAGAAGAAATATGCCACCGGGGCCCATACCCTATCCGTTCATTGGCAACATTCCTCATATGATGTGTGATCCTGTAAATCCATTCGGCCACCTGGCAGAGAAATATGGAGATATATACAGTCTATCGCTTCCCATGGGAAATGTTGTTGTTGTCAGTACCTCTTCCCTCATAAGAGATGCAAGGCTCGGGAGAAACGATGATCTATCCGGAAAATCAGCGAAAAGTATGTTTCCATTCCCTGACATTTTGGGAAACGATTTAGCAGTAGCAGATTTTTCTACGGCATATTTATTTCGCAAAAGAGTATTTAAATCAGCAATACATATTTTTGGAAGTGGTATCGCCCAAGCGGAAGATCGAGCTAGGCATGCAGTTGACCTAGCGATTGCAGAAATCGAGACACAAAGGCCAGAGCCTTTTTCCCCTAAGAAGGTATTTGAGTCTGCTATATATGCGCAGATATGGGAATGGCTCACTTCAAGAAGGGTACCATTGAATGATCCCACAATAAAATCATTAATCAACTTTGGGGATACTCTTGTTGGATTGCCCGTTATAAGCGTATTATATCAAGCGATACCGTTTCTATCGTATTTGCCATCGAAATTTCAACGGGAAATAAAACGAGCACAAAAGATAAGGGATGATTTACTTACCGCGGAGTTCAGATACCATCAGCAAACATACACTCCTGGTGTCATTCGCGACCTCACTGACAGTTTTATATGTGCCTATGAAAAGGAAAACGCGAAAGAGTCACGCAAAGATATTGGGTCAGTAGAAGACATCCCTTATTTAATGCTTGATGTCGCTTTTGCAGGTGCAGATACAACTTCTGCTTCACTTGCCTGGTTTTTCCTGTTCATGGTGCGTCATCAGGATATTCAGAAGAAACTTCATGAAGAACTGGACAGAGCGGTAATGGAAAATGGCTGCTTGCCATCTTCGGTTGATCCTGATGAAATGCCATATATGCAGGCGACTATATGTGAAATTGAAAGGGTGTCGGGTTTAGTTATAACGACAGCGACAAATGCTATTCGGGACATCACTCTTGGCGGTTATCATATTCCAAAAGGTTGTTTAGTTGTGCTCAATATCAGAAAGGTACACCTTGATGAAAGAGAATGGCCTGAGCATGATAAATTTAAACCGGAACGATTTCTCGATTCTGCTGGAAAGTTTATTGGTTGGTCAAAGCTTCCAGGTTTTATACCGTTTGGTTTGGGTCGTAGAGAATGCCCAGGGCAATCGTTGGCAAAGATCATGATGTTTACATTTGCTTCAACATTATTACATCGTTACAAGATTGAATTGCCAGATGGGGGAGATCTTCCAACTACAGAACCTTCAGAATCTGATGCAACTGTTGCCACTGTTCGCCCCAAAAATTTTCAGGTCGTTGCGAAGAAACGATTTTAATTCCAAGAACTAAATCGTGGAGTGTTAGTCAAAGTGATATTACACATTTTATTTTATTCATTTTCAGGTTATACGCGATTTGAACAATCTGATTGGCTAAAAATAGTGCGATTACAGCCCAAGTCGAACAATTTTAGAGCTGGAATCGTACTATTTTGGGGCCTATTTTAGAATGTGTATAACATACACATTCCGACTTGAAAACAGTCTAAATAGCTTTTTTTATTGCGATTCGAACAAGACTATAATTAACGAAAAAGATGTATTTGAAGGGGCTGAAGTTATGTTCGGCCTAGTAATACATTGTTCAATTGGATTTTCGAACAAATTATGTGATAGACTTTACCGATTATTCTTTTTTACCCAATTGCTTCGTTTCCATGTTAACTTATTTTAGCATGTCAGGGGCAGATAAAGATTATATTCCCATGTTTTCCTGGACGAATTTGTTTCTTGCTGTTATTTAGGCTCAATAAAAAAGTTATTTTCAACCCTACTAAGCACAAAACATGAGTAAAGGCCCTGTTACACGGTGCAATTTTTCATGCAACTTGTCTCGCAATGGCGTTGCTAGACAAGTTGCACGAGTCATTGCCCCGTTTAACATGCCTTGCAATGGTCAAAATCGTTGCGAGACAAGTTGCATGAAGCATTGCACAGAGTAGAAGTCGGTTCTAGTTTTGGCAACGATTGCACTAATTATTTTTAGCATTGCAGCGTGTAACATGGCTTCGTGCAACCTGTCTCGCAATGTTTATAGCATTGCGAGACAAGTTGCATGAAAAATTGCACCGTGTAACAGGGCCTTAAGTATTTAACATGAAAACGAGGCAATTGGGTAAAATAGAATAATCGGTAAGGTCTACTTGGTGAAATATGATATTACTTGACAACAAAACACTAACAGTTGAGATCGAGGAACCAAGAAACAAGTCTTTCCTTATAACTACTTGGTATCGTCCGCCATCATCTGAAATCAGTATTATGAGCAAATTTGAACAATTGCTTAAAAATCTTGAAGATTGTAATAAAGAATCAATTATACTAGGTGACTTCAATTGCAATATTCTTGCTAAAGAAATCGATACTCACACCTCTACTATCCTGTCCCTGTATGATGAGTACCAGTACACACAATTAATCGATAATCCTACTCGTGTGACTGAAAATTCTGGTACCTTAATTGATCACTTAATTTCAAATATGCCACATAAAGTTACAACAACTGCTGTTTCTAATATTACTATAAGTGATCACTATTTAATTTATGCCATTCATCGCAATATGCCCCCAACGTGAAAGGCCCAGACTCATTGAGACTAGAAATTACAAAGATTTTGACGCTGAAAGTTTTTTATATGATTTTTCAAATCAACTTTGGAATAATATTATTAAACAACTTGATGATCCCAATGAGATGTTATCGACTTGGAATACATTATTTCTAAATACGTTAAATACTCACGCACCTAAAAGAAGAAAACGTGTCTGACGTGACCTGGATTACTCCTGACATTAAAAAGCTCACGTTTGAAAGAGATAATTTGAAGAAAAAAGCTACTGTATCTAAAACTAGTCGCACTTGGGAGCTTTACCAAAAAGCATAGAATAAAACAAACAATAAAATTCTGGAAGCGAAGCGAAATTATTATATCTCGAATATTAAAACAAGTAAAGGTAACTCAAAAGCAACTTGGAAGATAATAAATAGCATGCTAGGCAAAATATCAAAAAATACTATAATTGAGAGTATCGTGATTAATGACATTAATTATACACAACCCAGTGAAATAGCTGAATTATTCAATGAACATTTCACAAATGTCGGACATGATTTAGCGCATCAAATTCCACCTATCCAAGATCAGCCGGACAAATTCATACCTAAAACAAGCACTGTTTATACTTTCAAAACAACTGAACCTAACGAGGTTTTGATTGCTATAAATAAACTAGCTGCAACTAAAGCTTCAGGAATTGACAAACTTCCTACAAAAATGGCAGCTCCGATTATTTCAGAATCACTAGCGTCTATCTTCAATGTATCTTTTAGTCTAGGACCTGTATATGAGTTTGTATGCGTTTCATTTAGCACAGGTAATCTCAAGTATTTTAGGGTAAAATGACCATGGCGGTCAACATGGCATATGTGCCAAAACCTGAATCCGGGACGAATGTCCTGAAAATGACCCCGCCCTGAAACGGCAGTGTCGACATAGCTCTAACTTCAGAAAACAAAAAGCGATAGTCCTTCTGAAGTGCTTATAGTGTTTAGAAGGGTTGCTTTTAGGGGTGGTCATTGGAAGAAAAAATTTGTCTAAGTAAATATTTTACAAGAAAATGACCATGCACCACCCCAGGTAAATTGCTAATTATGCATAAAATAACTAATATGCCTGGCAGAAATTAACTATTCTTATTTTCTAAAAAAAATTATCATGGGGTGAAAAACTATGCTTAATTTAACATAAATATTGTTGATTTCATAAGGATTGTCATTGTTTTCTTCAAATATAATACATTTTATTTCACTTACCCCCCACGAAAACACGATTTCAGCCATATTTTGCGGTTTTGTTTGCTTTTTATCGCCGAATCTCGCAAATATCATCCAGTTATTGCACTTTTACATAATCATAAATGGTTGAAGAATATTTCAAAGAAGGTTTCATCCACTTTAGAAACAGTGCAGTGTATTTTATCTTCGATATTGTGTCCTTCGATATTTCGTCAAATTGCCGCCATTTTAATGGCTCGCCGCTTCTCTGCCCGATAAATGACACTTCTTCGTTTTCATATGTACTTAGATTACATTAACCAAGAGTACTTCATTGTAGAATAGTCCCAATCCAAAAATTGGAAATATTATTTGTATTTGGGAGGAAAAAACCTCCCATAATAGTTGCCCTGTCAGAATTCAAAAGAAGTAATTTAAAAGTCACGCGCAAGTTCGCGAAAACACCTCGTGGGTTACATAACAGGGGGGTGAATATTTTCACGAAACGTTTGTTCGCCACCACAGCCACAGGCCACAGCAACCTAACTAAGTACATTATATTTATTGTATATTTGTGATTATGATAAAACCAATAAATATTTGCGTATTTTTATCATCAATTATAAAACTACAAAAAATATAATACATTTAGTTAGGTTGCTGTGGTAGCGAACAAACGTTTCGTGAAAATATTCACCCCCTGTTATATAACCCACGAGGTGTTTTCGCGAACTTGCGCGTGACTTTTAAATTACTTTTGAATTCTGACAGGACAACTATTATGGGAGGTTTTTTCCTCCCAAATACAAATAATATTTCCAATTTTTGGATTGGGACTATTCTACAATGAAGTACTCCTGGATAATGTAATCTAAATACATATGAAAACGAAGAAGTGGCATTTATCGGGCAGAGAAGCGGCGAGCCATTAAAATGGCGGCAATTTGACGAAATATCGAAGGACACAATATCGAAGATAAAATACACTGCACTGTTTCTAAAATGGATGACACCTTCTTTGAAATCTTCTTCAGCCATTTATGATTATGTAAAAGTACAATAACTGGATGATATTTGCGAGATTCGGCGATAAAAAGCAAACAAGACGGCGAAATATGGCTGAAATCGTGTTTTCGTGGGGGGTAAGTGAAATAAAATGTATTATATTTAAAGAAAACAATGACAATCCTTATGATATCAACAATATTTAAATTAACTTAAGCATAGTTTTTCACCCCATGATATTTTTTTTTAGGAAATAAGAATATTTAATTTCTGCCGGGCATATTAGTTATTTTATGCATAATTAGCAATTTACCTGGGGTGGTGCATGGTCATTTTCTTGTGAAATATTTACTTAGACAAATTTTTTCTTCCAATGACCACCCCTAAAAGCAACCATTCTAAACACTATAAGCACTTCAGAAGGACTATCGCTTTTTGTTTTCTGAAGTTAGTGCTATGTCGACACTGCCGTTTCAAGGCGGGGTCATTTTCAGGACATTCGTCCCGGATTCAGGTTTTGGCACATATGCCATGTTGACCGCCATGGTCATTTTACCCTAAAACAGTTGAGATTACCTGTGCTAAATGAAACGCATACAAACTAATATACAGGTCCTAGACTATTTAAAGAATGGCATTTTCCCAAATGACTTAAAAGTGGCCAAGGTGTCGCCTGTCTTTAAAACTGGTGATAGAAAAGATAGAAGTAATTATAGGACTATTTCTGTGCTTCCTGTTGTTTCAAAAATTTTCAAAAAAGCTAGGTTTTTCACAAGTATACGGATATTTTATGAAGGAAAATATGTTTTCTGATCACCAATCAGGTTTTCGTCCTAATCATTCTACAGAAAGTGCCTTGCATAAATCTGTGATGTACTTGTACAAACATATGGACAAAGGGGACATTGGCATAGCAGTTTTTATAGATTTGAAAAAGGCATTTGATACTGTGGACCATGACATTTTATTGAATAAACTAATGCGTTATGGAATCAAAGATAATGAATTGAAATGGTTCCAGTCATATCTATCGAATAGGACTCAATGCTGCTATGTCAATGGAGTTCTTTCAAGCAGCTAAATAATATCATGCGGAGTACCACAGGCTCCATCCTTGGACCGCTGTTATTTTTTATAAACATCAATGATTTGCCTGGCTGCTTGTCTGAATCTATCCCTAATATTTATACTGATGATACAAATATAACTGCTTATCATACAAATGTTAATAAAGTTGCAGACGTACTTAATTTAATAAAGATCTAGATATCTTGTATAGATGGCTGCAAGCAAACAGATTAAGTTTAAACATCTTATAAAGCGAGTATATGTTAATTGGCTCCAAAGTCCGAATGAATACGTTGACATCAGATCCTAAGATATCTATCGCGGTGGACATCGCCTAAAGCGAGTAGTTGTAACAAAATCTTGATTGATGAAAATCTATCGTGGCAAGAACACGTAAACTATATATCCAAAAAAGTAGTCAAAGGCCTGGGAATGTTTAGTCCCCTACGCAGCCTGTTCGCGGGTCCGAGGTTTTCTCCCCACTAACAGGCTGCTTACTGCAACAACACATTCCATTCCGATTGTTTAGTCAATCACAGCCTGAGTACCAAAATCAGGAACTCGTACGCGCTTAAATTTACTAATTCCGAAACATGGCATCGTATGACGTGAACAGGCGATCATATCACCTTGTCATATCACATGAGAGGCAAATCGATTTACCGAAGCCTGTAGTAGGCGAGTTGACAAACACATCTAATTTTTCTTTAATTATTGTTCGCATCGCATTCTTCTGATGATCGTTGAAAGTAGAAATACGAAATAATGGGCGACTTCACACAATGCTTGATATATAAATTCCAGAGCGGTAGTTTAGGGAACAGTGGAACACCAGAGGCATTGCTCTTAAATCATTGACTATTTAACTGCCTTATTTATGCTTCGGTACCACCAGCGTAATAATTTACCAGATTTCATTAAAAATTATTTTGTGACAAACAACAAAATTCACTGTAAATAATTGTCTATGTGATTTAATTATCACAAATGAACAGTATAGTCAGAGTTCTAAATAAAAAGTCTACGGACTACGAAGATTTCTAGTAGGTATCTAGACCTTAAAGATATATTTTAAGTAGCTTTTTTATACATGCAGGTGTCATGCATGGGGAAAATTAAATAAAAATATATAATATATAAATTTGTAAACAATGACTATTTTAATAGTTTTGTTTGTGGAAACACCACGTAAATTTATTACTGCATATTATTATTACATTTATTATTTATTTATTATTATTTATTATTTATTACTGCAGTAATAAATTTACGCGGTGTTTCCACAAACAAAACTATTATATTTTTCGCCATGCAAACATACAAAGAACTTAATAACTATTTTGAAATCGACAAATTGTCAATTTCAAATTACAGCATTCTAATTAACACGAAATCAAAATATTTATAAATTTGCCAGTTAAAGCTATAGGCATAGCAACGTTTGACGTGAATTTTTAAAAGCAATGACCAAAGGTCCAAAGTAATTCGTAAAAAGGTCTTAATTGAACGTATAAAACCCGAGCACTTTTGAAACCGTAGAAGTCTGAGAACTCATAAAACCCGAGATAAAACCCGCGAGCACTTTTGCTTTATATGCAGCATATTTTTTGTACAAGCCTAAATGAAAACTAAAACTATATCAGTAATATTTAAGTGTATTATTAAGTACATTAATTGTAACCTCAGTCGAGCGAGATTATTTGAGAAGGACGGCCCAACACATAGGCGGTCGCGCTCATTTCACCATTCCTTTGCTTGAGCAGCACAGAGCCACATAGGCATAGCTGCTCCAGACTGAATTTCATTAGGCATCCTTCCCAGTTTTTCTTAACACAGTTGAGAGTTTCTTTCTAAGACACATTCGCTATAAACTTCTCTGGAAAAGATGTCAAGCACTTTCTGCTGTGCAACCACTTTGCGGACGGGTTGCATTTCATAACTGCCGTATAGTGTCTCTCGATAGAGGTCCATACATTAACGCTTTCCCCAATGTATTGTAATGTATTGTAGGTACCATCTACAGTTTTACTCACAGTTCTAATTAAGGAGTAGGAACGGAATATATATATATATATATATATATATATATATATATATATATATATATATATATATATATATATATATATATATATATATATATATATATATATATATATATATATATATATATATATATATATATATACAGGGTGTATCAAAAAAAACTGAACAGATTTAAAATTGCCCTCAATTTTGCAAAACAGCTATTTGTATCTGGTTTTTTTATATATATAGCTTCTTTGTGTACTTATAATGTAAAATAATGAAAAAAATTTCTCGAACTCAAATTTTGTGAACCAGAGGGGTGTGTCTTTTCCAACAAACTAAAAATGGCTCGCGCACAAAATTTAAAAGCTGCAATCATATTTTGAGTTAACAGATGGAAAATTTGTCGGGATTTTAATTACTGTACAAAATTTCAGACAATTTGGTTTAGTTTAAGCTCCTTAACTATTCACGCAAAGTTACAATTTTGCCGAAAAATCAGCTATTTGCATGCTTAATTAATGCATTTGCTAATTTGCATATGTCAGCAATATGCAAATTAGGTAAAGGCATTAATTAAGCATGCGAAAGGCTGACTTTTTAGAACAAAATGAATAGTTAAAGGGCTTAAACTAAACCAAATTGTCTTAAATTTTGTACAGTAATTCAAAACCCGACAAATTTTCAATCTATCAACTCAAAATATTATTACAGCTTTTAAATTTTGTGCGCGAGCCATTTTTATTTTGTTGGAAAAGACACCCCCCCCTTGTTCACAAAATTTGAGTTCGAGAATTTTTTTTCATTATTTTACATTATAAGTACCCAAAGAAGCTATGTATATAAAAAACCAGATACAAATAGGTGTTTTGCGAAATTGAGAGCAATTTCAAATCCGTTCAGTTTTTTTTGGTACACCCTGTATATATATATATATATATCTATATATATATATATATATATATATATATATATATATATATATATATATATATATATATATATATATATATATATATATATATATATATATATATATATATATATATATATATATAAAAGCTAAGCTCACTTGCTCACTTTCACTTGCAATGCTCACTTCCCTCGTGGTTGTTTGAGCACTCTGGCCCCATGTCACTCTGCGCATGTCTGGATGCGTTGATGACTCGTGTTGTACAACATGCGCTTGGGAGAGCAAGTATCATGTATATCAATACGAAAGTCATCGCGTGTCTAGATGTGTACCAAGCTGCACTGATGAGGCGTAGGACGCCGAAACATGCATGTCTGCAGATTGTACTATATATATATATATATATATATATATATATATATATATATATATATATATATATATATATATATACTATATATATATATATATATATATATATATATATATATATATATATATATATATATATATATATATATATATATATATATATATAAATATATATAAATATATATATATATATATATATATAAGTATATATATATACATATATGTGGACTATAAAAGCTGGGTCCATAGATTATATCTTAGAGGTAATTTTCAGCCTCAACAGTCGCTTCATAACATACGTTTTTGCAAAGAAATAAATCGTTACTGTCAGAATATTGTTCACATCACCATTTTATACTGATAGCTTGAACAGATCAGGTATATACCTAGCCTGCATGGCAGGCGGTACGTAGGAAATACCGCCTGCCGCAAAACTGGGTGTAAATGAACTACCGCCCCTGAAGCATCAACGTTATTTATAGATGCATTAATTCAGTAAATATTCAAAATTAGCCACTCCCAAGCTGCTCCCAAGTCCCAACTGCCCAACATAAAATAAATTCCTTGATTCTCATCACCGCCCGACTGAATTTTAAAATCCTCGTGAAAACGTTTTATTTTTAGTTACACAATATAAATGTACCGCCCGACAAAATAATTCAAGACAGTTAATTTTTTCACATTTTATATAGAGTTTTTATTGCCATTTTAAACTTCCAATTTGAAACAAACAGAATTTTGAGTGAAATTTCATTGTATTTTAAAGAAACCCAGTCATTCTGTCATTGTTCGTGGAGATACGAACTATTGATATATAAATTATATAAATATAAAAGATAAAAAATAAATCTCCCACTGTCTTCGACATTTCAAAGTGTAGACTGTGTCTAGTGATGAGAATCAAGGAATTTATTTTATGTGTTAATATAAACCGTTTAGCTGCCTTAAAACGTTGGTTTAATAAGCTCAAAATACAAAGCATGCAAGTCTATACTATAGATTCATCATCAGTCAACAACCAAACTGAAAGTATTGAACCTTATAGAACGATAGTTTTTATTTGTTTACAACTATACATATTCAACGGGTATATATAAGAGTTTAACAGTTATTTGATAATTACTGCATCAACCGGCCCCTTGTTTATACTTTGGAGCCGGTTCGTATATAATATCTATCAGGTATCTTTGGTTCAGAACATGACTGATAGGCCTATATGGAAATCCCACTGTTCGATTCAGTGAAGAAAATAATATCTCCTAATTTCTATCGATAGTTTTAGTAAAATGTCAACATTATTGCGATTTATGGCCTTTGAAAGTCAAGCGAGATAATATATTATCAAATTAATACGCATGTAATTGTCTGAACGAAAATATAGACTAGCCCATACCTTTCGCCGATCATAACTTCGGCCCCTTCGGACGTATCTTCTTTGTTAAATATTCTTGTTCGAATCTCTATCAAAAACATTATTTAGAGTGTTATTTTTCAGCTTGTATCTTTTAATTTGCTTCTTTTATTATGTTATTCCATTTCTGGTCTGACTTGACGTGAACTAATTTCAAAACGCAGAGTTTCAAAACGTCAAAACATTTGGTTAATGATTAACATTTAACCGAATTTAGCCGTTGATTGACAACTACATAAAAATACTAACCAATCCGTTTTTCCCGTTCACCAGCGGACGGGTAATTCAAAAACTCCTAGTTTTGCGGCAGACGGTATTTCCTTTGCTTCCCTAATTTTCGCTGCCCGTAGAAATACCGCCTGCCATGCAGGCTAGTATATACCAAGGTCACTTCTCCCGTCATATAGAATATAAACAAGTTGATTATTTCAAGCATGCGTGTAATATATTTTTAACAACAGTAAACACTGAGATATATTTAGCACTGAACAATTAATAATTAGTCACTACTGAATTTGGCGGGAAACCTACGTCATGCCGTTTCCTGATTGGTCAAGTTGAAACAATTGGAATGGAATGTGTTGTTGCAGTAAGCAGCCTGTACGTGGGGAGAAAACCTCTGACCCGCGAGGAGGTACTGTATTCACAGGACGAAATCAGTAGCTATCATCATGGTTAAAGGCGGCGTAAAGTGATGTTATTGGCGGCTTTATTCACATTTAATCAGTTTGATTAAATTTAGTAAATGTACCTAAACTCTCCTTTCAGCATGCAGATTAAAGATTTTTCTGGAGGCTTTAAATGACCAAATTATAGTATAATTATAGATGATTAAAGACGACCTATTAAAGAATGAGAAAAGTTTGTTTAAAGAGAATTAAAGGTTTCTAACTTGTCTTTAACTGCGAAGAGAAATGAGTTGTAAAGGTACCTTGAAGCTACATATACAAAGCTTTTCTGCTCTGGTATTTTACATCTTTAATCACATTTAATGTCGTGTTGAAATTGTAAAAAGGTGCATGTCTTTACTCAACTTTAAGCAAAGGTGTTTTGTATCTTTATTTAACCTTTAATCACATTTAATGTGGTGTTGAAACTGTGAAAAGGTACATGTCTTTACTCAACTTTAACGCCCAATGCGCCCGTATGCGCCCTGAGATTGACAAGTGGGTAACGGACAATGCGCCCGAATGCGCCCTGGCATGACACCTTAACTTGCGGGCATGATATTTGAGCACGTGTTTATCGGGTTGCCTAGCAACGGATACGAAAATAGAACGTAAAATTCGAGCAAGGCTGCCACTCGTAGGGGGATTCCCCTACAGTAGGGGATTATGACATCTTGTAAGGAGTGGGGAATACCTACGGGGAGAAAGGGTAATCTGTAGGGGAGCGTAGGGGATTTCTTCACGGTTTGAATTGAAAAAAAAATTGTGTGTCTGTTTATGGTATTATGAATTACAAAATGGAACTAGCACTATTGAACTGCAGGATAATCAGGATTTTTCATGGAAACAACTAGAAATTTAGATTTGAATTGAATGTGGAAGCACTGGAATATGTGATATAATAACTCCACGTCTCCGGCACTGAGCTATAATATTACTGGAGGAGGTGCTCCTATCTCTCGTCAGTCAAAAAAGTGTCCGCGAAAACATGGCGGATTTTCACGTTTGCTGACGCCATATGGTTCCTCCGGCTCATGGCAATTACCACTGACCAACCGCGATCCTAAGCATCCGACAAAGACCTTCGCCCCCCTGTGTTTGCACAAATGTTTTCAAGACAAAATCATGCCGTTTTTCTCCACTTGTGGATGCAAAGATTCGCTGTAAAGACTTTAAAAGGAAGAATATTTCTTCTGAAAGGTAAGATTTGTGAAAATTTTAAGTTTTTACCTTTTATTCGACTAATTTTCGATTGGCAAAGTCAGGGGCCGATATGCGTATAAAATCGAGGTATAAATATGTATTTGTCAAACACTTATATTTTATATTTACACCAATATTTCTGGAGCAGACATAAAAAACGTTGTACATGGTTATTTATACATTGTGTACATACATTTTCTTTCTAGTTTCAGGCACTGGCTTTTGTTTTTAGTGCCAGTTTATTAGTTTCAAGTCTTTAAACAGCATGCTGCTCATGCAATCTGTAGTTTGCTTTGTTTCATAAAGAGCAGTTAGCACTAGATTTATATACAGTATAAACAAGCTGTATTGTATCCTTCACAAATATTATAAACTGCTAGTCTTGCTAGGTTTTGTATCAGCATTTACCAATTGGCTGTAATTTAGGCTTTTTTTGTGGGGTTGTGCACTACATTTCAGTTCAGCATCGAGCTATCATCGACTTGTGCATACCCAAATTTGCATGATTTATACGTATATCATTCTTGCATTGGCATTACCCTTGAATGCTAGTATGGGTCAACCTGACAACCTCTATGCCTCATAAAAATCTCCAAACAAAAAACCTCCTTCACTCAGAAAATACCTCTGTCATGGGAGTCTTGATTTATGTTTAGCCATATTTATTTAGGTCCCTTAGAGGTTAACCCATTGAGTCACATTGCACCCTACTTTATTATTTTACTCTGTCTGATGCCAGATGATTTTACTCATCAAGTAGAGAGTGCTGGTGCTTAATGGGTTAATAACTAGCCTACGTGTCTAGTTATGAGTCGCATTGCACCCTGATGCGCCCTTTACTCTGTCTAACGCAAGATTAATTTACTCTGTCTAACACCAGATAATTTTACTCGTCAATTGGGGAGAGCGATTGCGCTTAATGGGTTAATTCAGATTTATACAAGATTAGTGGTGCACAAGAGCTAACAGTTCCAATCCAGCCACAGCTGTAACTTGCAAAGTAGGGGTGGTGGTCTCAGCTAACTGGCCAGAACCTACAGTATGCACCCATTGCAATTAATTTTGAAATGTATATGAAACAGTTTCACACCATAGAATAAAACAATCATAAACAAAGTAACTTTATTTCTCATTTCTATTACAGGCATCAAAGTGATATGTAATTATACAAGAACTGAAGCAAAAATGTTCTTGTTGTAACAGATGTATTGTATCATGATAGTTAACATTGATGTATATGATCTTATTTGGGTGTAACAATGTGTAGTAATACAGTATCTGTAGTAGTAAGCTGTTATCGCTACCATAAGAAAATTGAAAAGAGATAAACATGCCAAACAGCCAAAGTGATGTCACAGCTCATGGGACTACAAAGTGATAATTATACTAGAATAACTTGATTATACAGTTAGTTCAAACTGATTGGGTCATTCAAAGAAATATCCACACCCCTAATGGAAGAGATGGGAGGTTCAGCTTCCTCCCACTTTTGGACACCCTTGGCTAATACTTTTACTATTATCAGCAGTTGAGTTCTGCCCACTTCAGACAGCACTTCTGACATCTGTGGTAGTGTTTATCTTTTCTGGAATGACTCATTGGTGATTGGTAGTTAATAATTATTCATTGAAGAATTTAAATTAAAATAATACAATTTCAACTGCATCATTGTGGTGGTAAATAATTCTGCAATAAACAAGACATAGATTATATAGGTTACTCTAAAAGAGAAAAAGCATGAAAAATCATATCAAGGGAAAATGAGGAATACAAAAGAAATATACTAGGTTTTCAGACAATGCTCGAACTTTGTTGGCAAGTTGAGTGACCCCTTGAAAATACATTGTTTTTTCATAATTATATTTATCAAGAAACTATTAGAAGTTACAGAAACCATAATCCTATGTGTATGTACACCAAAAGCTAAAAAAATATGAACAAATATAAAGGCCCCAAGCTCTTCAGCTGAAACGTCGAGGTTTATTTGTCTTAGTCTTAGCTACAGTGGTTGCATCATCCTGCACTAACTAGAACCCCCACCCAAGAACTACAATCATAGTGATTCAAAACTCCTTAAGGTACTCCGACAGCAGAATGAGCTTCCTTGAGTACCTCTAGCTTTTGCATATAAAGTTAGTACAAAATATAAAATACTATAAAGTCTCTTTGTTATTCCCTCAAAATATAGTGGTAAGTACTAGCTGGTAGCACATTATACTGTACTTTCATGTAATCATGTCATTATAAAATCAGTCCCCAGGGTCAAATTAAGATAATTTGATATTTGTAAAATGCACAGTTTCGTGCCCCCTACAGAAAATTTTCAAAATAGTATCATGAAATACAAACTGCACAGCAGGCTTATTCAAAACATCATAAAATATGCAACAAATAGAGCATGTAAACAAATAAACAATAGATCAAAATACCATTTTGCACACGATTTAAATGAAACGAAAGTTGATTACTTTGTACAACAAGGCTTTACGAGACCTTTATATACTTGTGGCTAAAATATAATACATTGTACCACAGTTAAACCCAACAATTTTTGTAGAAAATTTGCTCGAGTGTGACTCAGTGTGTGAAGTTATGAACGGAGAAATATTTTTCCTGTAGTTGCGACTTCAAATATCGTCTTTGCGGATGTATTTCGAGGTTTTCTGTCTTTTGAGGACGAGAATATAATGTGTACAACTTACACACATTTGAACCAGTGGTCAAAGGTACAAAAAATATGAAAAAATCAAAAACTACGAGAATATACTGCAAATTTACTGCAAATACTTCAACAAGCAAAAATATTTTAATAAGAACCAGGGGGGTGTGAAAGTCGTAGCGGGCTCAAAATTGAGCCTGGTCAGTGGTAATTACCATGAGCCGGAGGAACCATATGGCGTCATTCTGGCGTCAGCAAAGGCCGAAATCCGCCATGTTTTTGCGGACACTTTTTGATGCCGAGCCATCCTCGTTCCCAGGGCTTCTCGGCTGCCTGCGTTGCCGTAAGCCCTGGGACAAGCCAAACCGGAACACCACAAATTCTGGTGTTTTCCGGAAGTAAACGTGCTCTACTGCAGCTAAAAATGCTGACTGTGCATTAATTTTTACTGAGGAGTGGAGACGCGTTGGTGAGACGAAAATATTGGATTTTCCTTTTGTTTTGATGTATTTTCCACCATCAAGGGAATATGTGTAGACCACCTAATGGAATTATACATACTGGGGTTTTATATTTCGTTGTATCGTTAATATTCGTCAAAATACAACCACATTTCGGTCTCGTATTACATGTATCAATTTTCACGTATGATGTAAACATGATCGAGTCGCTCGAAATTATGTGCTCGAAGAGGTTGCTGTGATTCAAAACATCATGGGTTCTTGTACAGATGACCTGTTTCAACACGCGCTTGTAAAATCACTTCAAAGACTGGACAAAGCCGGACTGGAAATTAAAGAGGAGCAATACGAAGCTTTGTCGTCTATCGTATGTTGTATATAAAAGGAACCAGAACGACACGTGACATGTCTAAACGGCGGTGTGTGTCTGTTTACTGGGCTACAACAACGGCAATAACAATGAAGCACCTAACATTTTGAGAAAATATAAATTATAGATAAATGTCATGCATGACTCCATCAGTTTTGGGTTTGAATTGCTAGATTTAAATTTATATTATGTATACAAAATCATGCGTGTGTATAAAATTCGAGCAAAAAAGCACAAGGTCAAGGTGTTTGTTTGGCCATCTGCCCATCATGTAGTATGAATATTGAACACCGTTTTATATAGTACGTTTAAAACGTTATTTCCATGCCAGATAATCCTGAATCCTTCACCGATTACATGTGTGGCAAATGACGAAAAATAATTATGTAAAATAATTAAACTAATATGTATTTGGCCATGAATGCAACTCACTATTCTGCTTACATCTGACAATCAAAACTATATGCATGACTGTATGGCCCAATGTATGTTTGAGGGAAATTTTTGTTTTCAGATTACAGTATAACAACAATATTTCCTGCATTCCAATATATTTTCTACATGCAAGTGCGCCTTCTGTTTCAGATAGGGGCCAAATCATTTGAGGGTGAATGGGATAGCCATGGTTGGAGGGTAATGTTAGCAAATTTAACTCCCTTGCATAATGTCAAGTTATCACTGGTCAATTTTTAAATTTCTTACAATTTCACATCAGGCAGTTCATTGACCCCCCCCCTATCCAGAAGTGTGACTAAGCATTTTCTAGTATCTATCTAGGTGTCCAATCTAAATGTCCACCACAACAGGATGTATACCTGAGTGATAGTAAGGGAGGTGGGGTTAAAATTCTGATTTATCAATATATTGCTATACATATGCACATTAAAAATATGAGTTTTCCAGTTCAATATATCTATAATAGGAGGCTTAAACCAGAATTTCAGAATACAAAAGCAACTTTTATGTTATTTTTGTAATGGTTTGTTTAAAATCCATTTTTATACAGACGTGGTAGGGTGTCGCCTGGCTAGAAGCCTGCATATACATATACAAATTTTTAGTTTTGTCAATAATAATAATTTATTTATAATTCAATTCTTACAAGGTTTGCAATAAGACAACAGAATAAGTATTCTCCTCTGAACTGTTAACAGGAAATTCATGATCTCATCCAATATGACATAAGAATTTGAGACCCCCACCTCGGGCATACAGGGGCATTCACTTAAGTTGGTGTGTGAAATTCAGTGGAGTCCCCTGCAGCCAGGACAAAATGGCAAGGTAAATTTCTCCTGTCCTATCATCACTAGGTATTCAACTGGAATTTTCACTTGAAATTTCCCAAACCATTCCTTTACTGTCCTGTAAAAGCTTTTCCTAGCTTACTGCTTTATTTCAGCATTTATATACAGCAGATAAAAGACTAAGTGACCCCCCCACATGACCTCACTCATTCCCCAATTTGGACACTGAAAGTAAGTGTCTTCCCTGTTTGCCAAGAAATGATAAACCAGTTGAATAGGAGGCAATTGTCCTTGCATTCCCCTCTGGTATGCCAAAGGTGCAGGGATTCAAATGACTGGTGCAATTGAATATGCTTATAAGCTTATTCACTGTATTTAAAT
>CACRXK020001077.1:29215-60921 GCA_902702795.2 Paramuricea clavata | reverse complement strand
ACCATATATAGGTGTAAACATATGGTTCAAAGCTAGTTAGTGTTAACCTTGGGTTAAAATTATTATAAACCCGATATTATTAGAAATTAGCAATATACTCGCAACTTGCACTGTACATAATCTCCAAAACTAGCGATCAAACTACATAGAAAAATAGCGACAGGAGAAAGAGACAGGGCAAAATGCCCCAATTGACTCCTAGTTAATTAGAATATATTATAATTACTATATACATCTGTCTAAAGTGTTCGATTAAAAATTTACCGTCGGAAAAACATATGTTTAAAATATCACTTCTGGTTTTCATTGAATTACTGTAAATACATAACGTCCGCAGACTGAGTTTGCTTTCATGTCTTATCATCACTCACATGATGTGGATTGTCTAATTGCGTCAATAAAATGCCATGTCTATCATTCATGATTATACTACTATTGTAATGTGTTTAATGTGTTTTAGGCGTGTTTTACCAAATAAGGCCATGCGAAATGATGTTTTTTTCTGGTTTGGACAAAACACATGGTCAAAGCCGTCAAAAAACTTTTTTAATTGTGTCAGCGGGCAAATGTCAGCCGACTCGGTTGCTAACTAACCAAGTACATTCAAGAGGGTGAACTAACATTTCTCGAACCGTTTGTTTTTAGCACAAGATTTGTGAAAATATCAGTGCGATTCATATTCTGCCCTCACGAATCTTGAACTTAAACTGTCATTATTTTTCACGGTTCTTGATTTGCAATTTCAAAATATTGACTGCCTCAAAAGCTCATTTGTATTTTCAAAGCCATCCTCATAGGTATGGAAACTAGTTTCATATTATTCTGGCGCTACAGACGAAACAAGAACAACGAAAAATTCGTTCTCTCGAGCGGGATTCGAAATCCCATGTTCGGATTTTATTCAATATGAGTGCACGAAATATTTTCGCAGCGACTTATAAGTCTCGTTACCAATCCACGTTGACTCGATATGGGTAGAACGGCTGTCTAGATCCGAAGATTAAACCCCACTCGAGACAACGAATTTTTCGTTGTATTTTGCGGTGCCAGAATAATATGAAACTATTCGACTGCTTCGTTCTGCATTTTTTTGAGGGTATAATTTTGCTTCGGCAACATATGAAAGGAATACTTCCAAAGACCGGTTGTTCAAACATAAATAACTCTCAGCTAAAATTTAACCTGCTGTTTTGGTTTGTGCACTATTTTTACACATCTGTTTATTTCAAAACTTCAACTACAAGTAAAAGAGATCAACTTCAACCTAAAATTTACTATCTTTAGATATCTCATCTGGTTTTCATTGAATCACTGTAAATACATGATGCTCGCAGACTGAATTTGCTTTCATGTCCTATCATCACTCACATGATGTTGTTTGTCTAATTGTGTCAATGAAATGCCATGAATGAGGTGGCGAATGGTGGCACAGTCGTCAGAGGAAGCGCCTTTCACCTCTGAGATAATTGTGGGTTTGATTCTCGCTATGGACTCATGTAAAAAGAGTCTGTCAACGCTCTGCCGACTTTTGGCGCTCCGGGTTAAACATAGTTAGGAAACTAATATCACAAAGTAATTGAGCAGATCTTAATATCTTTTTTAATAGAGTTCCAACATACCTAATTTTAAGAATGTTTATCACTGCCCAATTCCAGCGGCATGCACCCATAGAAAATGCTGTAATCTAGGCCCTCCAAAAGGGCGTTTCCTGCAATGTGTGGGGACGTTCTATAGAATTCTGAAGATTCTTCACTAATTCAAAAAGTATAATTCACTCCATCTTCCAAGCTCATAAAGAGATCTTTGGTGGGTGACTTTGTTCATCTGGTTAAACTTATAAGTATAATATTAGTGCGGACGCTCGATAATTTGGCAGTTATTTCAATTTCATTCAAAATAATTTGATTAATATACTCTCAAGTGTCAAGACGAATTTTTAGTTCAGTTTTTCTGTTCACTGCCTTTAACAAGTGAATTTAACAACTTATCACAGCAAGTTTTATTACTGCGCATTTTATCACTGCCCAAATATATTGGTTATCAGCACTTATCATCACTGCACAACAAAATTAGGTATGAGTTCCAAACTGTTGGATCTTGAAACCTGATATTCAACTTTCCAAAATTAGTTCTCACTTCAGGACTATAGTACGATTGTTTTGCAGCATGCTTTGTATTATAATTACGAAGAACATATATAAGCAGCAGTGCTTTATCAGATATAAAGATACGAGGCAAAGCCGCGTATATTTAGGTCTGATAAATCACGCACTGGGGCTTCGGTGGCGAAGTGGTTAGCGCACTTGCCTTTCACCTCTAAGGCCGCAGGTTCGAATCTCAGTGAGAACTTCTCAATATGACTCGAACCCAGGCCTCATGTGAAAAGAGTAAAAGTCGACGCTCTGCCGAAAGTCGTGGGTTTTCTCCGGGTACTCCGTGTTTCCTCCCACAGGGAAAGTTGACATGGGTGGGTTAGGCACATAGGTTTCCGGAGGACCACGGAGTCATCAGTATTCGTACTGTCAAGTCTCATCCTCTATAAATAAAGTCTTTCTCTCTCTCTCTCTCTCACACTGCGAATGCCCTAAATCGCTTTAAAAACGATCGTCTAGTAAGTTTACTGGCGAAGTTATTTTAAGAAAATACATTGTGTAAGTTGAGAAAATCAAAGCTAAAGTATATGTCAACGGAGATCTTTATCACATATAAAGATACGACACGCTACTGATTCAGACACAATTTCTAAAGAAATATTTCCAAATTTATAAACAAGTTGCATGCTGGGAAGTGTACTTTAAATTTTAGGTTAACCTAGGGTTAAGCTTATCGGTTTTATCGAACAGCTCTATCGAACAACTCTAACCTAAATAACCTTAGTTTTGTTCAGTTTAGGCAACGAAACTCCAAATTGTATCAATTTATTATTTCGAAATTACAGGTAAACCTTCGAGTACTTGACCGTCACGATACAGAAGCCGATGGTTACGTAACCAAGCTTGAATTACGTCATCCACGCATCATTCGCACGAAAGGAAGACGAACAATCAAACATGTCGTTGACCACAACTTGGAAGAAAAACTCTCTCAGCCATTTTTCTTCGTTCAGAATCCCAACGGAGAAGTAACTCATGTGTTTTACCCACATGATGATTCTGCTGACGTTATTGGAATGAAGAAAGGTGAATTCATTGCATTCATTATATGTTTAGAAAAAGCATCAGCTAAACTAGGCTGGCTTCATTAAAGTTTCATCAGTTCTAAGTAATTCTCCCTAGAGATCCTCGGCAGCGACGGTTAAACTAATAAAAAAAGTGGCGGTAAATTTGTTTTCGAAAGGTTTCGGAGGAATTTTTGACTGCGTTATATGAAATCCTTTCCCTGAAGAACAAACAAGACTACGAAATATTATCTGAAGCTTGCTTGCTTGAAATATGCACAAAAAATGTGCTCTGTAATTTCGTTTCACTGTCCGTCTTCGTGTCACATTTTTTGGCAAGTTACAGCAAATTTATTACTAAAATATGATATGGACTTTAAGATCTTTTTTGTTCCTCTAAAATAATTATCAAAACCTCGCTTGTGTTTTTCCTTAATATTGTAGTGGTCTGATCACTAGATTCCAGACCCCTCACGCACAAGAACGTTTTGCATGCGTGCATAAATAACGGACAGACAAGACAGCTGAATATAGTTCACATTAAATAGTTCATAATAAATATAGTCCGAATTAAAGATACAACAAATATTATGACCGTTATACCACGTTTTAAGACATTCTCAAAGGTACGAGTTGTGTATTTTGAAAAAAAAAGTTTGCCGAGTAGTTTGTAAAAGGTAAACAAAAGCTGCAGGCGACGGTTGAAAGAAATGATTCAAATGGTCGTGCATGCTTTTAAATTTTATTAAAGTTTTCCACCTGTGCTTGGAGTTTGTATTTTGAGTTGGAGTGTAAATGTAAGAAAACAATTAGACAACTCGGTCTCGTTGTCTGTGGTAAGTAAGTACAAGGATTAATATTCATCTCTTATTGATCCAGTGTCACTACAGAAGGAGACCTAAACTAAAATAATTTTATTTATACTGGATAGCTCAATCAATTCTAAAGTGTTGTTCCTCTAGGCTAGCACAAAATGCTGGATCACTTTCGTATTAAGAACAATTTATATAAAACGGTTTTATACCCTTTCGCTTAATCCTTACAATAAATCTTGATCCATGTCCTAGCAATCACAATCCCGACCCTTGTTCTTCCCCTAATTCAAACATAGTATTAATCCCATTTCTAACTCTTTATTAATCCTAACTCTAGAACTTTTCTATTCTTCCCAGGTGTCGTAAGTGCCTTTCACCTAAAACTCCACCCAGACTTCAAGATGACGTCATTCAATACCGAAGAAGAAGACGATTCCGGTGTCCACGTGACCTACTATGACGTTATCCATAGAAACACCACTCACATCGACTTCACAAAACAATGGAACGGCAACGATTACTCGAAACATGCAGACGGGCAACCTGTGGAGGGCAAACAACATGTTAAAAGTCGCTACAACTCGGCTGTAAAGATTGAAGACAACGCCATTAAATCTGTACAGAGAACACATTTCTCTGAGTTGCATGACGAAACTCCATACAAAAGGCCCTTAAATAACCCTGATTTTCAAAATCAACCCGATTTTGATATAAAAGCATCCGGAGAGAGCCACCTTAACTTGCTTAGGTGTTCAAGCAAATCTTGGCGGAGTAAAAGGTCCTCAGGAAATGAGAGACCTGCGTCCTCATTGGCTAATCTCAAACAGGATACTTTAACTCACAGCGATGTGCATCGCTTCATCGGTAATCAAAAGAAACCAACCCGAACATTTTACGAACTGCTCCGATGTTATTCAGATCCTTCCGTAAAGAAGAACGAACTATCGCAGTGTATTAAAGAACTTCATTATCTAGCCCGAGTAGACGACGAGACTCACCGAAACATAGCCGAGCTTACATTATCGCGTAGCCATCAGAATTTTTCTACATGGTCGGGGTTAGTCGGAGCTCTTGTTGTTAAAGGGGACTATGACACGCAGAAGATATTAACAAAGGCACTTTTGTCCGAGGACCCGCGGCCTCTTACTGATAAAGAACATTCCATACTGCTTGAGGCAGTGTTCTTTATTCCGGACGGACCTCTGTACCCGGAACTATTACAAGCGCTGCTAGCTCTTCATAAAAACAACAGTAAAAGTGAGGAGGTCACTGTCCGAGCAATGTTGGTTATGTCGGGGTTAGTTCGCCGTGTTCACGAAGCTGGCTACAACAGGTCGCTGTCGGATAGTATTGCACAACATCTTCACGAGAGCTTTAAAATCCATCCAGCCCGCTTCCATGACGACGAAAGCGAATCACGCGAGACGTATCTTCGCAACCATATGTGGGCTTTTGGTAACTTAGGTCATGCGTCATCTCTAAACACAATCATCCGTCATTTGGACCACGACAGCTCCGGGATCCGTTACTCCGCTGTATCCGCGTTACGAAAACTTCCGTTTCATGACACTGACCATCACTTACTGCGGTCTCTGAAGTATGACGAACACGTGACTGTAAAAGCTGGTGTGATCGAAGTATTTCTAGAACGTCGACAAAATATTTCCGACGAAATGCGTGTAGCAATCGAAGACGCACTTTGGTCAGCCGAGGCTGGAGATGAACTCGACTCAAAGATCACAGAATTTCTCGACAAACATGGCGGCGACTCACATCATACTATCAAGCAATTACGAAAGCGCAGAGCAGCTATACTAAGAAAGAAAAGGATGCTTATCCTAGCTTTGAAACCAAGAGAGT
This sequence comes from Paramuricea clavata, assembly GCA_902702795.2. Classification (NCBI taxonomy): domain Eukaryota; kingdom Metazoa; phylum Cnidaria; class Anthozoa; order Malacalcyonacea; family Plexauridae; genus Paramuricea; species Paramuricea clavata. The sequence goes on along the minus strand of CACRXK020001077.1, from coordinate 55,089 downwards.
TCTCCTTGGGACCAAGAAAGGAATGGAGGAAAGGATTTGGTGGTAAAAGGGCTGGAGCTGAAGCTGTAATGAGGTATACTTGTTAGGGATAAAGCCCTGGGTATGGCAGAAAGTATTGTAGCAAACATTTGAGGACTTTAGCGTCGGTTGATTTATTCGGAGAAATTACTTAGTCTTACCTTCAGAAGACATTGTTGCCGAAGTAAAATACCTTCCCAAAAAAGAAAACAAATTTTTGAGAATTTTGAGCAACATTCTAAGAATTTTTTAAAAACATTTTTTTAAGTTTTCAATCTTCACCAGTGCTACTATTTGTTGGAATTTTCCCATTTTCGGACGAAATTCTGGGAATTTTCAGAAACACTCTTAGAATCTTCTCAAAAACCTTTTTCTTAATTTCCAACCTTCAACTTCTATGCGTAGACATGCCACACCGTGTATTTGTTGTAATTGTCCCATTTACTTAGGAATAATCGACTTACCCTACAAGCAAATGGAATAACAAATATCAATGCCCAGCACATTGTCCGTATAATAACAGCCATAACCAAAAGAAATTTTCATAAATTTAATTTTTACAGAACTAACGTTTCGTGTTGCACTTAAGACATCTTCAGAGTAGAATGATATAAAATTACAAAGGTATATATGCATGAATAATTACAACTAATTACTGAGAAGTGCAAGACGAAACGTTAGTTCTGTAAATATTAAATTTATGAAAATTTATCTTGGTAATGGCTATTATTATACGGACATTATGCGGGACATTGATATTTATTATTAGATTACGATTCCCGCCTGGTTCATCCCGCGCAACTACAAGCAAATGTTTTGGCAAAAGTTCCTAGTTTTACACGCCTTCGTAACGATGTTTACAGTTCGTGCTCTTTTAGATTTTTTTAGGTTTCCAACATTAATTTATTTCAGATTCGTGAACCAAGTGAAACTACGAATCGGCATCTTCGGAGGAATGTTTGAGGTAGACATGGATAATTTAGCTCTTCTTCGTGCTCACGTGATCAAGTGGAGTTTTGATATCATTGAAGGTAAAGCCGCGTTCAAAATGTCGGCTCGATTTAAGAACGACATCCCGAAAGACTTGATCCACACAATCTCCGACAATGCGGACGACATTCTTGCGAATGTTGATTCGATCAACAGTATCTTCACGAAACATATTCAAAACTTTATAAACAAACTAAAAGACTACCTGCCATTGGATGCAAATGCGTTTCTAGAATTCATCTTAAGAGCAGCCGAGTTTTTGAGGCGTTCTATTCAGGCCACGCGTTTTGGAAAGTCTTTTAGACAAATTGATAAAGATCTTAAAAACGCGTTGCGTGTAAATGAACTCTGGAAGAAAATTGCTAGTCTAGTTAACAAACTTTTACGGAATCTCAAAAACTTAAGTCTATCCAACGGGCCATTTGGAGAAGCATTCCAATTTCTTACAAAATTGGTGGATCTCGTTTCCAGAATTGGCTTGGAACTCCCTCGCGGTTTTCTTCTAAATTTCAACATCAAGGAATTTCTACAACATGTCTCTAGGCGATTCGATTCGATCGAAGACGCAGTCTCGGATTATTTCAAGAAATTGGGTATCAGCGTTCCAGGAAATTTCTTCGGAATGTTACATTTTAAGATCACTTTGCGTTTTCCGACTTCCCTAAATAAGTTCAGGACCGTCACGGTGAAGTTGATAAATTTCGGAAACAATTTTCTGGAAATGCTTTCTGTTTTCGGGGAAATGATCAGGATTGAGTTGCCGAGAATTCACCTGCCGGGATTTGGCCTAACCACCGGCGGTAACCAATTCTTCGATTTTGGGTTATCTTTCGATTGGAGGACAAGGTTCAATTTTAAGATAAATTTTTCCGGACCAGATTTCGTAAATCTGCAGATATTTTCCCGTTATTTAGCGGAAATTTTCAAACAGCTAGATGGCCCAAATATAGACTTGGAAAATTTTTTTCGGGAATTTTTACCCAGTTTGAGAAATGAGTTGGATTACATAGATTCAGAATTTTTCCGGAATACGACAGGTTTTAAGATTGGGCAATGGTTCCGCGAAATTATGAAAGAATTTGAGAATATTCTTTGGCAACAAGATGGGAGACTTTTGGAATTTAGTGACACTGCAAAATTTTTAGAAGAATTAGAAAAAGAGGCTGGGAAATTTTCCAAGAAAGCCCTCAAAAACGTTTGCAAGTTTCAGGGATTCATGTTGAAGTCTTCCGGAGAATTACAAGAATTTGGCGAAAATTTGGAAAAGGAAATGATCGTTGCGATCAGAAAAATCGAAGACGAAGCACAAGTAGTTATTGCAGAAGTTGTTAATGTCTCATTATTTGTGGATAGACTTATAGACGATCTCCAAAATGATCTTTCGAACACGACGAAGAAATTTGTGGATCAGTTTTTAACAAAGTTGGAAACTTCGCTTGAAAATGTCAAAGAACTAACTGATAATGTTGCGGAGTTTACTGGCAACTCGACCGACGAGCTAGCTGGTTTCTGTCACAAAACGGCCGACGTATCGGGCGAAATTTTGGACAAAATTCAGATTGAGACCGAAAATGCTAGCAAGGAACTAGCCGAGTTTACTACTACGAATTCTCGAAGTATTACCAGGCATGTAAACCGGTTTAAGACTGTCGTTACAAATGTGGAAAGTTGGCAAAAGAAAAATTTTCAAAAGCGTTTAGGAAAGTTTGCTCGTGTCGCGGCGACGCTTGAAGAATTCTTATCCTTGCTCAAAAACGAAAACAAATTTTTGAAAAGTGTTAATAAAGTCTCCAGGAATATTAACGATGTTGTAGATAACATGAATCGACTACCCGAACATGCCGAAAAAGCCCGACAGGCTGCCGATAAGTTCGCCGACTTTGCTACGAACGCGATGCGATGGGAGACCGAAGTTAAGAAACTTAACATACGAAAGAAATTCGGATTAGACTTTGACGATAGATTGCGAAAACTCTGCAACGAATTTGGGGCTCTAGCTCAGGATTCCGTGAAAAAAGTCCAAAGAGATAATTTGTTTAGGACGTTCCGTGAATTCGTGACAAAAGAAACAGACGCCTTGATTTTTCGCGGAGTTGAAAAATTAGATTTACTGAAAGAACCGTTAAACCGAGTGCGAAGCGAGGTTGAAAAGGTTTCAGAGTCTGTCAGCGAAGTCGAAGCGGTTCTGATTGAAATGAAACCATTTTCTAAAAACTTTTCACCGATTTTAAAAGAAATCAGCCAATTACCCAACTGTACGGAAATTGAGTTTATATTTGATAATATTCTCACCAAATGTGGAAAAGGCGCAAAGGCATTTGGTAAACAAGCTTACGGGGAGTACAAGGATTTGAAGTCCGAAGTCAAAGCATTCTTGGAGCTTTTACCAGACGAATGGGAGAGTTTAAGTTTACGGAAATGTGTCACAGGCGGCACGTGTCTTTCCGAGGCGTTCACGAAACAGGCTCAAGGTGTTTCAAAGAAGATTAAGACATTGAAAAAGAAATTTGATAATAAAGAATTGCTTGAAAGCTTGGAGCCTTGTAAAACTGCTGTGGAAGACGTTTCTCGTGTCGTGGAGAAAGTGAAGAATATTTCAGTATTGGTGGAGGAGTTTTCATTGAAAGATGAAGTGTTGAAGATTAAAGATTTGGCTCGCAGGATTACTGGGAAGTTTTCAGGAGAAAGTGATAGTCAGGTTTGTATGTTTTTAAGGCCCGGTCACACAACACAACGATAACGATACGATAAATTGTAAACACGCAATAATTGGCAAAAACAAATTGTGTGTTAGTGTCCACACTACAACGAAAATGATCAAATTATTGTTTGATAATAACATTTTAAAAGTGCTGACCCGAGCGATTTTTTTTCAGTCGGACGATAACGATAAATTTTTGACCAACCAGCGCGCGTATACAAGTTATCGTATCCTTATCGTTGTGTAGTGTGACCTGGGCTTTACATCTTTGGGTATTATGTCTCCCTTTCTCTTCCATTGTCTTACTTGTTTCTTACTTGCTTACTTGACTTCACCTGTGGACATTACCTTGTCTTCTTGTCTTGCCCTAACCTTAACGTACCCTTGTCCTATCCCTTGACATTCTTGCCTCAGCTTGCGTTAACTTAATATAGGTTTTCTTTTTATCTTGTTACTATTAAATGCGATGCCACACCAAACTTTTTGTTACCAATAAACCATCTATTATTTCTCCACAGTCGGTATAGTATGGTCCCCTTTTGCAGATGCCCCCCCCTGACGAATTCTTAAAAAATGTCCTGAGATTATTTTAGGCTAAAATCAAATAAAATCAAGTTCAATTTCTAACTAGATAACTTACATTATTGTCCAATGTTTAAACTGCTTCAAAAGGTTCATACGTCTAATTCTCAATTCCTAATGAGTAAGTTCGGCATGTCACGTCTTAGCACAAGCAGTACAATTGACTAACTAATTTTGCTAATACATATATTTACGTAGATATAACCCCCTTCTGTCGCCAACATTTTCGGGAAATATTATTATATGTTGAACAATTTATGGAAATTGCCCCCACTCTACTGTGCCATACCATACACCACAACACATGCATATCATGCTAAACAGTATTACAAAATATCATTCCATACCGTAGTCCTATTACTTCGCATATTTCTCATCCTTACACCCTTACCTTCTCAGGTCCAAAAGCGCTCAGTCAGTAACCTTGCCAAGAAAGTAAAAAACCTCACTCAACACGTCAAAATAACGAAAGAAACCAAAGCAAAAGTCGAAAAAATCGTTGAAGAAGTTTTTGGAAAACTAAAAAGCATTTATTCTGACAACATCGAGCCTTTCCAAGACAACCTAAAAGACGTCCAACAAAAACTACAGTTATATTACGACCTGGGTAAAAACTCTAAAGTCATAAATCCAAGTTTGCAAGCGGTAGACAAAGTAGTTCAAGCAATGACCGACTTTACTGAAGTCGCTCAAAATGTCGTTCGCCCGTTGGAGGGAACTGTTTTGGACGTACTTTCAAAAACCTCCGACTTCAACGATGTTTTTGACAATAAACTTAAAGGCTACGGGGAAAAAATACAAAAAGTTTCGGACGAAGTAAACGGCTTTCTGGATAAAATTATCTCGTTTTTGAATACCATTCAATTACGTCAGAAGGGATTGGATATCCGGAATTATAAACCCTGGAACCAATATGCGTACTGCTCGGAAGACGTGTGCCTCAGATTACTCCGCAGATCATCCAAACTATATATCAAGACTGTGTTCCCTTGGAAATTTGCGCATTTGGACGATTTATCTTCCTATCCTAAGACGGGCAGGTGGCTAGTACCCGGTCTCTTTGATGATTACAAAGCGCACGGCATTGCGTCATTGTCCAAGAACGAGATGGTACTGGGCATGCGCGGTGTGTCCTCAAACACTGACAAAGCTTCGCTATTGGTTGTGGTCGACATAAGGTCATCAAAAAGTCAAATTGTTAAGATTATTCAACTTCAGCAAAACGGTCAACCTTTCACAGGCGATGTGGGAGGCGTCGCAGTCGTAAAAGATACCTACGTTTGGATGAGCAGTGGGAATAGTCTCTATGCTGTAAAGTTATCTGACGTTCGTAATAGCATGTCAACCAGTGTCCCTTCAACCATCAACATTGCTAGAACAAAGTCACTTTCCCATCAAGCAACTTCGCTTTCTTATGACAGTCGAGATAGCAGAATTTGGGTAGTTGATAGTGGTAGTCATAAAGTTCATTCCTATGACGTGAGTCCGTTTGGTGATGTGTTGTTACAAAACGAAACCCTCGAAACGGGCCAATACACGCGTGGCTTCGCGATTGTTCGACAATTCGGCGTGAAATACGCCGCCGTGGCTAAATGTGCACTGGTTGCCGGATACCAATGCAAGCTTGAATTCCATAAAGTTGACACTGCTGTCCTAAATGAATCAACCGTTCATAGAGTTGTGCGAGCACCCACTGGCCTAGAAGGTATCCAGACTGTGGACTCAGAACACCTCGTGACCGCCTTCTCAAGCGGGTCATTTTGGGAGAAGGACAAGATCGAACGAATAGCTGGCGATTTTGAAGACAGGTTTTTCAAGTTTAAGATACCGATTCTTACAACCGGTTTTGACATCACGGAGAATTGTGTGTATCTGAAAGTAGCATTGGATTGGATTATCCCAGCAAAGCGTCTGTTTCCTCTGGGCGAGATGAAGTGTGGAGAACGTAGAAAACGGAGCGCTCTAGAGAAAGCGTTGGATGCTGATGTGTACACCGAGGAACTTGAGAGGCATAAGAGGATACCACGTCAAACAACGGAAAGTGTAGCTTGCACTAGGAATTTCGAGGGTGAACCCAAAACAGGTTTGTGTTTTGCATTTATTGGGTACAGCTAAACTGAGCTAAACTAAACCCAAACTGAACTGAATTGAATTGAATTTATTAATCGACATTCGCTGAAATGGGCTTTTCGATGACAATTCACATAAATTTTAAAAGAAATTATGAATTATCGACTATATTTACAACAATCTTATTGAAGTTATTATGTGAACTAAAACTGTACTATATATTATAGTTTATGAGTTAAAAAGTTAAAAAAAGGACATCCCTACTAATAAGTTTTGTCTGAAAACTGTTCAAATTACTAATTGATTTCAGATCTGTATTTAGACCATTTCATATCTTAGTTTTTCGGTGTTTGAACAATCTTTGACGGATCGATGCCCTAAGTTTTGGAATATCCAGGTCTCTAATTCTTCTAGGGCTCGGTTATGAATCCCTTTTTCGTTGTTCAAAATTATCACGTAAATACTGCGGAGCTTTGTCATTCATCTATTTACATGTTAATAACGCATCTCTGTGTAATAGATGTTCTTTGATTGACAACCACCCTAATGCGTTTGATGTCGGGGATATATGCATGATTATACTGGGACTCCTCTTTGATTAATCTGGTTGTATAATTTGATCAAGTCTGTATAGAAACTTTGTATCGGGAAACATTTAAATCCGGAAAAAACTCTTATGTAAACGGCTTTCCGTGAAGAATCTGAATCAATTTGTTCCGGTGTATGTTTTTAAAATGTATTGCTATTAAATTCAACCGCCAAACAGAGTCAAAACATCGCATAATAGAGATAATCTAATTGGCGCGGCATGCGAGTAGCGACTCAATAGCGCGAGACGCGACTCGAAAGCGCGAGGCGCGACCACTGAGCTATAATATTACTGTAATAGTAATAGTAATATAGTATAGCTCAGTGGGCGCGACTTAATTGGTGCGACTCGTGAAAAATGGCGCGACTCGTGAAAAATGGCGCGACTCGTTAAAAAAGGCGCGACTCGCCAAAAAGGTTAAGCAGGTTAACTTTTAGTTTAATGTAGTTTAACCTCGATTTTTGGCTCCAGATTTGTATCGTATTTTATACCAGTATACTTTAATCGGTTGCTTGGCATAACTCTGAGCTACCATTTTTTTGGATGCAGTATAGTTATCTCACTACGTATATGTAAATGTAATGTAGTATGCCTTAGCTTCAAATAACAAATAGTCCATTTGGCCACCGAATCACATATTACATATATGACAATTAGCCTATATTCATATTATAATAATATGCTATAGTTGTAATTAAAACTTCGAAAATTCATTGTACATCTTCCGTTTCAATATGTCAAGAAGTCAACAACTATTCGCAAACAACAAATAATGGGTTTCAACCGGCAGGTATTTTCTGAAGATGGCGGTGACTGGTGGCGGGTAACGATGAATTATTCTGTACGTCCAAATGTAAATCGGCTAGCCTTGCAAACACGACTGCTCCAAACACTTTTGCCCTTCACGTGTCGCCTGCCATCCATGGAAATTACCTGCTGAGTTTTAACAACTGAAAATAATCATGAGGAAATCACTGATTAGCAGGCAAAATTTACAAGCATTGACTACAAGAAAATATAATCAGTTTATCGTAAAACATTTCATGCACCTGCTTGTATCTCTTAAATTGACATGTCCTATTTTTTTTCTGCGACGGAAAGTAAGATATAAGCGACGAAAGGTGAGGTTGTAATTGTGCGAGGTTGTGATTGTAATATGACACTATAGTAAAATATTCGCACAATGAAAATTCAAACTTGCGTAGAGCATAAATATGGTTTTACTTGCACAGGGTTTAGGCATTTAGATATCACATTGTAGAGGATTTCATACTGAATCGAATGGTGGTATTCTTGTCTGTTTTGGTCATGGGAAACTGGAGTTAGAACGTACAAAGTCGTGGAACGTATTTGTTCCATATTATTAGGGTCCGACTACAAAGAGATTTATACAAACAATAGCATAGCATTTTTGTCGTTTTAATTTTTTTCGCGAGTCGCGCCTTTTTCCACGAGTCGCGCCAATTTAGTCGCGCCTCGCACTTCCGAGTCACGCCTCGCGCTATTGAGTCGCTACTCGCATGCCGCGCCAATTAGATTATCTCCGCATAATATCACTAAGAGGGTTAAAATTATTTACATTATATTGACGACTCGCGGATCCGTATACTTGAAAAACAAGGAATCCGGATACTTTTACAAATCCGGAAACTTTTGCTTTAGAGTAAACGTAGTCTCAGTGAGCTGTGTGCGAAATGTTCACAGATATTATATTTTGAAGACTATACGCTTCACCCGCCGAATTCTCTGTGATCATGGAGACATTCTGATGGGAATTTGAGCCATTATACATACGTTGAAAGGATTCCCTCTTGGGGCTTGTTGGGTCTATGGTCACTAGATATTGGTTTCCACAGTTTGCATTTTACAAACTTGGGCAAAAAGTTTCGTTTTCAATCAAAGATTATGCATTTTGTGGGACACGAAGTTTAGCAGAAATCAGGGGCCGCGGAACCGGGGGGGGGGGAGCAATTAGGGCATGCACTCCCCACATTTTTAAAGTGAGAAAAGCGCCCCATTTAGAGTACGAAAAAAGTATTTCTTCAATGAAGCCCTCCTTTTCTGGAAAGAAAGTGCCCTTTTTGCTGTAGTTGCAGTAAAGGGCATTTCCGACGTTATAGAGACTCAATATTTTAAAAATTTTTGTCCGGCTTGTGCAAGACATAAAGTCGTTTGATTTTGGTCATATGTAAAAGTGCCCTTTTGGCCAATGCACCTTCACTTTCGAAATGCTTCCGCGGCCTCTGGCAATTTACTTTTGAATAGAAATAAGTAAGTTGGTATTCCCTTTCGCTTTTCCAAATAGGATAGGATATCCTGATCTTTAATTCTTCTTAATTCTATTGCACTTTCGTCACAAAATAAAGATCAGTAACAGAAGGGCCACTCAGCGGTGCAACGTGCATGTCCTCGTTTTTTATGCAAAAATATGCAGTTTACTGGCCAGAAGGCGGAGCAGCCAGCCAGTACAGCGTGTTTATTGGCCAGATAATGTCATTGACTGGCTAGGAAAATGGCGGCCAACATGCGTAATGCGACATGCGCGAGGACAGAAACTTCAACGCTTCCGACGTAAGTGGCCCTTCTGTACATACATACAAAACTTTATTTAAACCACGCTAGCCTTAACAGCCGTTGGAAGGCTGGTTTCCATGAGAGGCGTGAAATTACCTATTTACAAGAAGTTAACTATATACAGGAAATGCAAAATATAATAAAGTAAAAAAATACAAGTGATTTTAGCTGCACGATTACACACAAGCAAATTTCAACTCATTCTTTGTTTCAATATCGACTTGAAAGAGCTTAAGGATTCAGCAATTTTTGCCTCATGGGGAAGATTATTCCAATGCAAGGCACCATTATAACTGAAGCACCTCTTGCCGAATTCTTTTTTCGGCATAGGTGGTGCTAAATCAGTATCCCTATTTCTAAGATTGTAAGTATTATGTCTTTCATTATTAAAATGAAATGCTTCTTTAAGATTGGGTACTTGCAGTAAATCAGCGCGGAATTGCGATTCAGAAAAGTGTTTGAAATCGCGGACTACTTTTATAGTTGGTCTTGATTTAGGTAATTCAAGTTTCCTTACAGCATAGACTAAGCTATGATCGGATATACCAAGGTGTAAAACACCACCAGTCGAAATATATTCAGGTTTATTTGTAAGTATTAAGTTTATCAGTGTGGATGTTGTCTCCGTAATTCTCGTAGGTTCATTAATAACTTGAGCAGTTTATGAGTTTGTGAATCAGGAGCTAGTTTGTTAACGTCGCAGTTTAGATCCCCAACTAAAATTAATTCCTTATTTTCCATATCGCACTTAAAAAGAAACAATTCAAAGTTGGTAAATATGTCGAGCTCTGAATTAGGTGGTCGATACCAGGTAGCAATTAGAAGAGGCTTACCATGTTGCCTAGTAATCTCCACACATGTCATTTCTAAATTATCAGGGACTAAATCGTTTCTCTCAGTGTATGGTATATTATTTTTTATATATAGAGCCCCCCCCCCCCAAATCTGTTACGATCAAAACGAACGATTGTATAATTATTAATATGAATTTCTGCATCCAAAATTGAGGAGTCGATTTTAGTCTCATATTAATATTAATATTTATTCTATGCTTTCTTTGAACCCCCATAAATCCATCAGCGCTGTCATCAATTTGTTCATTCATTTTCCGAGCTGCGGGGTTTTGCATAACATTGTTTGTATAATTGTCCGTAATGAGTCTGCTATTAACAGGGGGAGGAGATTTTGCCGCTTGAGCATAGGTTCTTGGAGATCTAGATTGCTCATCAATACTTCCATCTTTACTTCTACTTTGACCCGCATCAGCCAAGATCGGCTCTCGTGTGGGAAGTGAATCAGGAGCAATACTTATTTTTTGATATGTATTCAACGGATTGCTGTTGTTTTGCTATATGTGTTCATGTATAACAATAGAATTATTATTTGGATTGCTCTGTTCATGCATTACAATAGAAATTACTTTATCTTAATTAGCATACGTATAGTTTGAATTTGCAGCATTTAAATTCATGTCTAATGGCTTTCTCTTGCTTAATTCACTTTCGCAAGCGTTGTTTTTTTCCACAGGGTATTAAAAAAAAAACCGCTATGGAAATTCAACAGGCTGTTGTACATCACAAACTTAACTAAACAATTCAATTTTTACATAAGACGAAAGAGCTGTTATTCAGCTTTTCTGTGATACCTTTCTGTAACGATGAGAAATGGTCATATACTCGTCAAATAAAATTGTCGGTCGAAATCACATTCTTCCCCGTTAGGAATTGAAAATACATTTATAGTTATGCAAAGTTAATCAGTCCAAAAGCAACGCGAGCCTGCTGCAAGGTACTTGTTTCGTAAAACGTTTTGATTACGAATGTTTTCTGTTCAGTGGTTAAAGGGATACGGCAATATATTTATATTTATGTTATTTAAAGAACTTTTAAAATAATAAAATTATATGTTAATCTCCTTTACCGATTTTGCGTAGCTTTATTATTTCTTGAAATATTTTGACTTAAAATAATTTCCTGTCCGCCATCTTGGATTAATTTTTATCTTATCGGTGATTTTAATGACGTCATACGCAGGGTTAGCCATGTAAAATTACATCTAAATGACCAAATAACATTATTGGTAGAGTGAAGCTAGGAAAAATGCAGTCACTTAATCAGACAACTTCATATTGCAGGAATGGGGTTCCGTAGCATAGATTAATGGTACATAAACTATAATCACTTCAAAATAGAATCTTACACCGTATATAAACGTTAGCAACATCATCATCAACAACAACAACAATAACAACAACAACAACAACAACAACAGCAAAGAAACTACAACAGCAAAAGTGGGCGTAAGAACTGCCTCGACAATAATAACACCATCAGGATAAAACAAAACAATTACAATATTAATAGCTATAAATATCTTTTTTATTCCAGGTTCATTTCCAATCGAAATATCAAAGTCATTTCCAGTGTTTGGTATAATAGTGAAATTGTTCATCGGCGTTGATGTTCATTACTATGCGAATTACAGGTGCACATTATGTCTTCGAGAGAGAGAGGTACGACTTGCGTTAATTCCTGGGGCATGGGTCACTACATATGTGGGGGCAAGTGCTCTCGTATTAATTGTGAAGGCCGGTGTGACGTTGGAGGCAAAACTGCTGGAAACCTACCTTATACCCGAGGTTGTTGGTCGTGTCGACAAATGGTCGTTGCGTGCATGTTTGAATTTGAAGATGCAAATGACTCCTATAGCTATTCGTTTCTACTTGTGGTATCAGTTCAAACTTTGTATAGATATCAGAGTCGAGGGGTTGTTTAAAATTGATATCTCAATCAGTTTTTGTCCAAAGAAAACGTTTGCAGAATGGAGTTGGTCATCTGCGTCTATTCATAAAACGCTATTCGATACTTGTGAACGAGGTAAAGACAACACACCTCCCAGGGCAGGGCAATGTACCGCAAAGCAGATCGGGAATAAGAAGTACTTCGTTCAATGGTATGGCTTCACCGAGGACACAAAGATTCAAAATTATGTCGTTATAATCGGCTCGATCAGAGGGTCTGGTGATGACCATTATTCCATCCACGGAGAAAGACAGAGCTTGCTAGTTTCAGACCTCGACATCATGCATGGTCGTTCTGTTTACGCGGCCGTATATGCGTATAATGGTTTTGGACTAAAAAGCGCGGTTGCTGATTGCCCGATGTTCACTGCAAGGCGACGGTCTCCGATTTTTACGTCCGTTCACGATGGCGAAATTTTGGGTGACATCGACTATCAATCGGACACGACCAGTCTTGCTGTGGAGTATGGTTTTGAGGGGACTTTTGGAGATCTTTCGAGCGCTAAATGGGGAATTTCGAGTTCGCCGAAATGTACCTTGTCTGAAAGCCAGGCTGATGTTCTAAGTTTGCGAGAAGTCGGGGAAAGCTACACTATTAAGAAGACTGAGTTAGACTTAGCGAATGGCGGGAAATATTACACCCGGGTCCAACTTATCGACCACTTGGGATTGGCCACCGTGGCTTGCAGTAATGGCGTTACCATAGATACCACGCCACCGGTGGCACGTGACTTCACGATCGGGAAAAATGGTACGGGATTTGTACCCTCGGTAAGACGAGTCTCAGGGAGGTTTCAACAATTTCTAGACATTGAAAGTCCAATGGTACACTACGAGTGGAAGCTTATCGATGAAGACACCGGTAATGACGTCGTACCTTTTAAGACAATACCGCTGACCCAAAAATCACCATTGTTTGACGGCTTAAGTTTGACGTCCGGGAAAAAGTATACTGCTGTACTGAAAGGTACTAATGCCGCAGGCTTATACGCTACGGTAAACGTCTCGAGTATTATTCCTGATGATACAATCCCGTCATGCAATGGACCACCACTTGACGTCATAAACTTTGATGACGTAATGGATAAAGATTTTGTTCGGCAGCTTAGTAACCTCACCTGTATGTTCTCGTGTCATGATGATGAAAGTGGTATCCAGTCCATTCGCGCAGCAGTGGGCACTTACCCAGGCGGGGAAAACATCCACCCATTTACAAACATTGGTGAACTAGTAACTAAAATATATGATCATTCCAAAACCACATGGGTGGCTTTTGGTGACGTAAATGTGACATCATTGGTTCGGTATTACGTCACAATCAAAGTTCGAAATAATGCAGGCTTGGCTAAGACGATTTCTTCAGATGGGATACTTATGGATACAACGGGACCCACAGTGTTACCAAGCTACATCCGAGATGGACCGCGTGGAATAGACAAGAAATTTAGTTCAGGTTTTGATATTTATGCAGCACATTGGGAGAACGCATTTGCAGATGCTGAAAGTGGAATTGGAGAATACTTTGTAGGTCTGGGTACGAGTCTGGGGACAGATGACACATCACCATTCAAAACCAACGGTTTGAGCACGCGAGCACTGGTCAGCAGTAGTGCCTTGGAAAGTGGTGTAACATATTATGTAACGGTGATCGCCTGTAACCGAGTGCGCATGTGTGTGAATAGTAGCAGCAACGGCGCTATAGTGGATTTCATGCCACCACATCCGGGCTCCGTCATTGCCGGTCACGTGGGACCACCACTAGAAGTTACATGGATCAACAAAGCAGTATGGGCCCGCTGGCAGTGGTGTCCAGCAGACAGGGCCAAACAACAATTCACCGCCGACACATGTGACCTGTTGAGTTTCTACGACAAACATTCAGGAATAAAACATTTTGGGTTATCTGTGCTTTCGTACGATACTGCCGAGCTGTTGGTCCCAGTCAAGACCGTGGGCCGCGTTGTAGTCAGCGGTCTACATGTAGTTATGCCTAATGGTGTTTTCTCTGTGGTTGTCGAAGCTGAAGATCGCGCCGGAGTCCGTTCGAATGCAATATCAGAATCGTTCATAATTGATGCCACCCCACCTTTGGTAGTCAAGCTTCACCATGGTAACGAAGGTCAGCCAGTCAAATACACGGGTAGCCACAATCACGTGTTTTCTGCGTACTTCGAGATGACCGAAGATGTATCGGGCATTGTTCAGTACAGCCTCGGCGTGTCGTCGTATCCCGAAGGCGATGATGTCATACCATTCGCAAGCCACCAGCCTGATGTTGTATCTAATGTTATTCGTGTAAATTGGACATCGACCACAACAACTTCTTTAGTAAATGGACGAAAATACTATATAACAGTAAAAGGCACTAACTCTGCTGGTCTTTTTATTGTAGCCACGTCACTGCCGCTGGTGTTTGACGACGAAGCACCATTAGTCACGCACGTATTGGACGGATGGGGCACGCAAGATGCCCAATACCACTCCTTTCCGAGTATCTACCGAATACATTGGCGAAGCGTTACGGACATTTCCGGAATTGAGGAAATTAAAGTATGTCTCAGCTCTAATCAAGATCCTAATATTTGTGACATCAATCCTTTGGTGAAAATATCGAACACCTTAACTTCATATTCGTTTACCAATATTAATCTACAATCAGGAACTTACTGCTACGCTTTACTGCAGCTCAACGACAAAGCTGGTAACCTTGGAAACCATTGGACCAATGGCGTGTTAGTTGATACCAGTCCGCCGATAAGAGGGCGAGTCAACGACGGTCAGGCGGGACGAGACATAGTTTACCAACGCGAAACTAGCATTCTTTATGCAAGTTGGAGTGGGTTTTTTGACAATGAAACATCGATTCATCACTATGAACTTGCATTTGGGACATCGCAAAATAGTTCAGATGTTCAACCTTTTACTGATGTTGGTCTAGTCACTTCATCTGCAAGTTCGAACTTGCTCGTTTCAGAACTTAAAAACGGCGTGACCTATTTCGCTCGAGTTATTGGGTTAAATATATTGGGGGCGCCGAGCGAGATTGCAGCGTCCGATGGTGTTTTAATCGATTCAACGCCACCTACATTTTCGACCCCAGTTTCCGACGGAGTTCACCTTCATTTTGACCTTGATTATATGAGTCATGTGACCTCGCTATCTGCAAGTTGGAAATGCGAAGATGCTGATAGTGGAATAACTCAAGCATTTGTCGGGTTCGGGACTCAGCCTGGTATTCTGGATGTTGCGGGCTATCACGTTGTGTTGCCTTACCAAACTATGTATACTTTACTTAATCTCACTCTGTCCCAGAGCTATAGATATTTTGCCACGGTCAAATGCATGAACCGAGTCGGTTTGCAAAACTCGTTGTCTAGCGATGGCGTCACTATTGATGCTACACCACCGTTGCTAGGTTACGTCAACGATGGCGACAGTGCTTATCAAGATGCTGACTATATTGGTCTTGGCTCTCACGTGACAGCTAACTGGAAATTCACTGACGCGGAAAGTCATGTGACCGGGTACCAAATTTTCATCCAAAAAGCGAATGGCGTCCGGGTCTTTGGACCGTCGGAAACACCCGGAAACAGGAGGTCTATGAAAATTGCACTACGAGGAGACGAACTGAAACACGGTCACAAGTATACATTTTCTGTGACGGCCCAAAATGGAGCTGGACTTAATATAACTGGAGTGAGCAATGGATTTGTAGTGGATGGGTCAGCTCCAATGTGTTCAAATGTGTATGATGCTACTTTAGATGGGAATAAGACTAATTTTGTCGGTCAAATAACGAAGCTAGTGGTTCATTTCGACTGCAGTGACAATGAAACAGGGATTAATGCATACCAGTTTGCTATAAAAGACATTGACACATCTCGGTTTATTCTTCCATTCCATAAAATAAGAGGAATTTCAACTCTTTCCTCTCTTGTGGTTGTTAACGGGGCTGGAAAACGAATTGTAGAACTTCAAAATGGCGGTCGTTATCAAGTTGGGCTTCGAGCTACGAACAATGTGAACCTTACGAGAGAGTACTGGACTCCTGGAGTTACAGTCGATACCACTCCTCCAGTATTTAGCAAAGTTGTATCCTTGTTCCAAGTTCAAAGTGAAACGATCAAAATTGTCTGGAAACTTGTTGATAATGAAAGCGGGATAGAAACTGTATCATGGTCGCTCAATACATCACCAGATGTCGAAAATCCGGAAAACTTTACCGAAATTTCACGAAATTCTACAGAACTCTTCATTTCTGGGATTTCTTTCAAACTTGGCCACACTTACTATGTATATTTCACAGTTACTAACACAGCTGGACGATCGACGTTGTTTGTGTCGGACGGTGTCGTGATTGATCGTACTCCACCTTCGCCTGGTCGGGTGTCGGCCGACTTCGTAGTGCCGGCAAATTACGATGGTAATCCAAACGTAACCACGGGTGCTTCGTTTACTGTGAAATGGAGCGGGTTTGTAGACCAGGAAAGTGGAGTAAGGGTGTATGAATGGGCGATTGGACCATCTGTTGAGCAGACGAAACTCCTGGGCAATGTGTTTTACAGAGCAATCCAATTTACAGGTTTGTATTATAATTGATTATTTTATAATTATTATGATCATTATTAACTCGGTCTGTTCTACACACGGATAATCTGTTTGACAAATCGTCTGTCTTTGTGTAAAGACAAGACGAACTATCCAGAGGGTCGCGAATGGATAAAATGGGAGATGGGGTTTGCCTTCAATGGGAAAATTGGATTAGGACCACTAGAAATGAAATGCGCACCAGCAATTTGGCTGCTGCTAATGGGATTTGGCGGACCAGTTGGTCGGGTTGCTGGGATTCAAGGAACATTTTGGCTAGGAAAATGGGATTTAAGTCCCCCCACCCCCATTCACGACCCTTTATCTAAAAGAACTAGCTGGAATACGGCAAACAATTCTGCCAATAGCTCCGGGGACAAATCTCGCCTGACATTTTTCTGGTAGCTTGTCTAAAGGCTGACTTCCACTGTTGCGTTTTTCATACGTACGTATACGCATGTAAAACTTTAAATCCGTTTAAATGTTACTTATGAAATAACCAAATAAATAAAGCAACAGAATTTAGTGTTCCGCAAGTTTTAGTATGCATTTGTTAACTTATTTGTAAAATATTTAAAAAATAGAAGGATTCAAAGTTTTACTTGCGTGTACGTGCGTACGAAAAACGCAACAGTGGAAACCAACCTTACTGTTGTATTTATAAATGTATGACGTAAAGAAATCATAACGTTGAGTTGTTCTAGTACTTTAGACCTACACTTGACCACCACGTTTGAGATATTTTTCGAGTACTTCAGCCACAAACTACAGCAGCTTATTGTAGAATACTACCTACACGGGACCATTATGTTTAAAGTATTCCATTGTTTTCCACCGTTGAAATCGTTTGTATCTGCCTTGTTTCTGCCTTAAAGTCTACCTTTACTACAGGTACTCTTAATGGATATGTTATAAGGGGTCAAACCATTTACACCAATACGACATACTATGTATGTATACGAGTCATAAACGGCGCAGGACTATCCACTACAAGCTGCTCAAATGAAGTACTTGTTAAGCTTGGCAAGACGACCGCTGGCGTAGTATATGACGGACCGTTGGCTGAAGACATTGAGTTCCAACTCGATGACAAAGCAGTGTGGCTTCATTGGACTGGCTTTAAAGACCCTGTATACGGCCTAGAGCAGTACGCTTGGTGTTACGGACTGATAATGAATCAAACCGCTGACCATCTAAATTGCACGACACCGTTGGCTCAGGTAGACCCACCTCTCAAAACGTCCGCACATCAGTTCCATAATATCTCGTTACTTCATGGACAGCGGTACAGCGTCAAGGTGCAGGCGTCGAATCCATGGGACCAATCAGTATCGGCCGTATCTGATGGATTCACCGTCGATCGTACGGCACCTTCTGCCGGGGGTATTAAAGTCGGTGGGTCGCATGGCACCCAGGTTATTTATCTAACTGACGTCACGCCCCCAATGGTATCATGGGTTATGCACGAAAGCGAGAGCGCTATAAAAGAGTGTAACTTCGGTATCGGCAGTTCCCCAAAGGCTGCCGACTTACTCCCATTTACGAAACTCGATGGAAACCAAAATTCTGTAGATCTTGCTGACATCAACTTTAATTTTACTCACGGAATGGCATTCTACGTCACGGTTGTAGGGGTGAATGTTTTGGGACTGGAGACGAGTATGACGTCACCACAAGTGATCGTTGATTGGTCGCCGCCGACACCAGGCGTGGTTCGAGATGGGAATGGCACGAGTGATGTAGATTCTCAAATTCATGTTGATCACGTGTCAACCACGTGGGGTGAGTTTCTTGATCTGGAGAGCGGTATATTGGAGTACTTGTATTGTATTGGCACTAGACCAGGTAAAGTACCTTTCATTATTTAGGAGGGGCGGTAATTTTGCATTGTCGATAGGTGTTGTTGATCCATCCATGAACAATAGCGTCCAGCCCCGTCTTTCGAAGAAATTCATGGCTCACGTCTGTTATAGTTCGATTCATTTGTCTCTCAAGATCTGCCTAATAATAGTATAATAACTTGTAATTTTAACCTGTAATTAATAATTACGTATAAAAAATACACACACGTACATACCACTGGCATGGGCCACTAAAACTCCAGTATTCAAACAGCCCTAACTTAAGAAATACTTTTACAGATGCCTGCGATGTTACCAACCAGACCTCAGTCGACCTGGACCTTCACGCAACCAGACAAGTCAAACTAGAACAAGGCCAGATTTACTTTGTCACAGTGACCGCCATTAATGGCGCTGGCTTGTCGTCAACATCCTCCTCTAACGGTCTGATCGTGGACACAACCCCTCCTGTTATCGATGGTTTCTCACCGACCTCAATCGTTGCCGTTGACCTGAATTTCACAAATGTCGTCATCAATGCTACCACATCTAACTCTGAAGTCATCAACTCTGACATCACCCGTAATCAAGTCATCATTTCTGACGTTGTTGGTATTTTAACCAATCCATACAAGATTTCCGCAACGTGGAATACGGCGTTTGATTTAGAAAGCGAAATTAAGAGTGTTACTGCTTGTGCTTCCACGAATAAAGATGAATGCAATTTGACTCCTTGGACAGCGATCAATCCTTCTTCTTCAAGTTTGAATTTAGATTTTCCAAATCCTCTTCAAACTGGAACGGTGTTTATGCTTAAACTGAAAGTTGAAAACGGGCCAGGTTTGGACACAATTTTTTATTCCGGTAGCATTATGGTAGATGACACACCACCTGTGAAAGGGACCGTTGGAATCGATAACAAGAGAACATTAGTTTTCATACAAGTAGGGCAGCGACTCAGTGTTTTATGGTCGGGCTTTGTAGACTCCGAAAGCAACATCAAGATGTACCAGTGGAAAGTTTGCTCAGCAAATCAACATTCAGAATGTGTGTCTGAGTTCGTGGATGCAGGTCTAAAGACAAGTCTTGTTCTCGGCGATATTGGAATTGAGCAAGGTACGGAGTACAATGTAGTAATCAAAGCAATGAACTTCGGACAACTGGAGACCATTGCCGTTTCAAACGCGTTTATTCTTGATAATACGCCTCCTGAGTCTGGAATGATATTTGATGGAGATGAGTATTTGAAGGATCAAGCTTACCAAAGTTCGTCCTCTGAAATTTCTGCTAGTTGGAAAGGTTTTCAAGACAAGGAAAGCGGGATAACACGTTACGAGGTGTGTGTTGGCTCAAGCGCTGGTCTCTGTGAAGTTAGTGGATTCAAGAACTACGGCTTGGCTACTGAAGCAATTATCAATAATCTGAATCTTACTCATAATGAGACATACTATACAACTGTTCGTGCCGTGAATGGAGCTGGACAAACCAGTTTTGCCACTTCAAATGGGATATTTATAGACATGACGTCACCAGAGGGTGGTAGTCTTAGCGATGGGGATGATACTGACATTGATGTGACTGTGTACGATTCTTTTGTTAGCGCCAACTGGGAAGAATTCCACGACCCAGAGTCTGAAGTTTTGAAATACGTTATTTGTGCAGGGACCGTTGAAGGGTCATGTGATATACTACCGCTGACCACAGTGAACAGTGGGCTCGCAGTGAAGTTGCAGGTGAAGCCAGCTATAAGTTCTGGGACAGTTGTGTATTCGACTTTGAGAGTGCATAATAAAGCTGGAGGGGTGACAGAGGTTTATTCTGACGGAGTTTTGATTGACAGCACACCCCCTGATCTTGGCAAGGTAAGACAGCAGTGAATTTTTATAAATTTAAGCTAACTTTTTATTGAATATAGGTGCAGTCTCAGTAGTGGTAAACACTGGGCCACCAAACCTCTACTGGTACTACTGACTCATTTTTCTAGAACCTGTCTCGAGCTACCATGAAGATTTTCAGATGTTCTGCAGAAGGTGTCCTAGTTTTCCCATGCAGGCCTAAACTCATCTCTAGGGTATAATTTGTCTTTTCAGATTGATATTACATCACCAAGTGCAGTGTTAGGTGCCACAATATACCTGACACATAAGAGCTCCATTTGTGCTTCATGGGACACATTCATTGACGGCGAGACTCGAATCATTGACTATCATTTCTCATTGTGTTTGGAACACGATAAACATAACTGTCCTATCTCGTCTCGCGACCTCAACAATAGAACATCCATATGCATCGAAGAACCACCTATTACAGAAGGCGAGAGTTATATCATAATAATTACTGCAACAAACCAAGTTGGTCTCAGCTCCACTGCAGATTCTCCAAAGTTCATTATTGATACGACGGAGCCGGATGTTGGGGAGGTAACTGTATCGAATCCTTTGGGAGATGAATACAATTTTGTCTCGTCTGCAATCCTGGCACGCTGGCATGGTTTTATTGACCTCGAGACTGGGGTCTCTGGTTATTCATTATGTATCGGAACAGAACCTACGTTATGTGATGTAACTGAATTGGTTTCTGTTGGAAATGCGTCAAGTTACACTTGGTACAACCTGAGTTTGGTCCACGATGAGGAATATTTTGTGTCTATAAGGTGTGGAAACAATGCTGGCTTATCTACGAATTTTACTGCCTCCCAACCAATTTCTGTGGATACGACAGGTATGATATAATTTCGCTTATGCAAGAGTGTACTTATGTTAGGGTGTTGGTCGTACAGACCCGTACAGAGTTTAGTGCATGTGCCTTTTACATGTATGACTGGCCGGAATCTTAGTCCAGTTTGATTCCACCAAACACGGCAGCCTGGATCGTTTTTATTAGACTAATTAGAGAACAGTTTAGAACTGATAGAACTATCCAGTACAAATAAAGTTAGTTTAGTTTAGGTTTCCTCCTGCAATAACACTGGGTCAATAAATGTGATCCTTACTGGACCTCTAGGGAGAACAGTTTAGAACCGATAGAGCTATCCAGTGTAAACAAAGTTATAGTTTAGTTAAGGTTTCTTCCTGTAGTAACACAGGATCAATAATGGATGATCCTTACTGGACCTCAAGAGAGAACAGTTTAGAACTGATACAGTTATCCAGTACAAATAAGGTTAGTTTAGTTTAAGTTTCCTCCTGTTTTAACACTTGATCATCATTAGTTTAGTTTTTTAATTCTAAACCGTGTAAAGCTTTAAAGGAAAAGAAAGTAGAAATTCTTAATCATTAGTAAAATACCCTGCATGGTGATAAACTACGAGTCTACGACTAACTCTCTCAGTTCTATATGTCACTAACTTATAATTAACGATATAGACAAGTTTCAGGTTTGACTAAATTGACACAGGAAGGTACTTGGTAACGAATACATAGGTGTCTCACCGCAATCAGATCTAAAAATAAAAATATCTTGTTTAATAGCTGATGCACGCTGAACATCGAGTTGGAAACTAACATTATTGAAAATAATAGAATGATAAGTTTTTCATGCGCATATCACATGCTTGGTTTTTCTTACAGTTCCACCACCAAGTAAAGTTCTTGATGGTTTCGAAGACGCAAAAGATATTGATTTCCAACGAAGTCCTACGCACGTGTCTGCCATGTGGTTTAATGTTGAAGATCCTGAGAGTGACGTCATCTCCCTCAGGTGGTGTGTTGGCTCCAGGCCTCGATCATGTGACTTCAAAACCAGTACCTCACTGGATGTTACCGCGAGTAAAATCTCAGCATACCTTAGCCAGTCAATCAAAAACGGCGGTAGATATTACATCACCCTCATGGCAACCAATGGTGCAGGTTTGACCAGTATTATGGTATCTGATGGTGTTACAGTTGATTACACACCACCAAATGTTGGGATGGTTATTGATGGTCAAAATGCTGATACAGATTACCTCAAGGATGGTGATACAGTTTATGCTCGATGGTCAGAATTTGAAGATGGTGAAAGTGGTATAAAATCTTACCAGTTTGCATTATGTGAGAAAGAAAATATAACCGCTTGTCCAACGGCGTTTTCAGACGCAGGCCTACAGACGAATATAAGCTTGTCAGGTTGGTTTAATTTGCCTGTTCTTGTTTAAAATATTAACCCCCGCGCACCCCAGTAAACACTGAATGCAAGAGACCTAATCAGCCGATTGTTTATGCCCGCCATTTACCAGCCAACTCACATTTTCAAATAACTCACTTGCCTCGTTACCACTGGCAGATTCTGATAATTGTTTTTGTTTCCCCTATATACAAGATCACATAATAATGTAAGCATAGAATGGAACAAAATTAACCAAGCATTTAAATTACGTATGTGAGTAAATTGGGTGGGATAACTCACATGCCTAGTTACCACTGTACTGATAATGTAAGCATAGAATGAAACAAAGGTAACCAAGCATTTAAATTATATATGTGAGTGAATTGGGTGGGATAACTCACATGCCTAGTTACCACTGTACTGATAATGTAAGCATAGAATGAAACAAAGGTAACCAAGCATTTAAATTATATATGTGAGTAAATTGGGTGGGATAACTTACATGCCTAGTTACCACTGTTCTGATAATGTAAGCATAGAATGAAACAAAGTTAA
The DNA here is from genome assembly GCA_902702795.2 of Paramuricea clavata. Lineage (NCBI taxonomy): Eukaryota > Metazoa > Cnidaria > Anthozoa > Malacalcyonacea > Plexauridae > Paramuricea > Paramuricea clavata. Next base: position 31,696 of record CACRXK020001077.1, on the reverse strand, counting down.
CCAAGCATTGAAATGATTTATGTGAGTGAATTAGGTGGGATAACTCAGATGCCTAGTTATCACTGTTCTGATAATGTACTGTAAGTATAGAATGAAACAAAGTTAACCAAATATCTAAATGATATATGTGATTGAATTAGATTGGATAGCTCACATATCTAGTTACCACTGTTCTGATAATGAAAGCATATAATGCGACGAAGGTAGTCAAGCATTTAAATTGTTTATTAGGCACTAGCTGGTGGCAATGTCCAGTTGTCAGAGTGAGAAAGTAAATGTTAATTATTTTCATTAACCTTTTCTTTAGGCACGGAGTTACAAAGTGGTGTAGAGTATGTAATAATAGTTCGTGCTACCAATATGGTTGGTTTGCGTCAACAGGCGACTTCAGATGGATTTACAGTGGACGCAACGGCACCAGTCTCAGGACGAGTCGTAATTGTCAGCCCATCACCAAGCAATTTTGATATCCATCAAATTACAGTTAGGTATGTCAGAAGCTAAAAGCGTGTATATCTAACTAAGCTAACTTTGTTTATGTCGTATTGCTCTATTAGTTAAACTGTTCTCCTTAGAGATCTAGTAAGGGCATTCTTTAATTTTTCCAGTGTTACTACTGAAGAAAACCTAAACTAACTTTATTTAATCTGGATAGCCCTATCTGTGTTCTTCCTAGAGCCTAGAGGTGCAGTAAGAGCCATTCCTTATTTTATCAATTGTTACTACAGAAGGAAACCTTAATTAAACCAACGTTATTTATACTTGGTTGGGTTTGAGTCACGAAAAAATTTTTTTTTCAGTTGGGAGAATTTCATGGACCCAGAATCAGATATATCTCAATATGAAATATGCCTTGGGACAACCCAGGGGGAATGTGATGAAATTGACTTCCATTCTGTTGAACTGGACACTACTCACAATTTCACTGAGCTCAAATTACGTCATCAGGAAACATATTACGTCACAGTAAGAGCGACTAACAACGCGGGACTGTCCACGCAAATGACTTCAGATGAAATAAAGATTGATGTCAGTCCGCCACAACCAGTAAAAGGGATGATTGTAATTTCATCGGATTTGGAGGAGATTTGTAGTAAGACCCCTGGTGGATTGGTGGATTGTAATACGACAACATCAGGTAAGACCAAACCAACTTTATTTATACTGGATAGCTTTATCAGTTCTAAACTGTTCTCCCCTGGGGTCCAGTAAGGATAATCCTGTATTGATCCACTGTTGTCACTACAAGAGGAAGCCTAAACTAAAAACTCTTTATTGTTACACTGGATGTGCCACTAATTCTAAATTGTTTAATTTTATCCTGTTATGCAGCATGGGATATGCACGAGTATCTGAAGAAAACCAGTGGTTGTGTGTGGTATTTGGTCATGACTCAAAGTGAAAGCACTTTTTCACATGTAACTGAGGTGAAATTACAATCAAACAACTGCATAATTTAATCCACAGGTTTCTGTATCAGTCAGTGTGCTCGGTCAAGAATTTTATAGTTGTTGTGTTGTTTTGTTTCAGAAACGAAAAGTGACGCTCCCATAGAAATTTCCTGCGGTAGTGGCTTGGTCAAAGCTTCGTGGTTGAAACATGAAGACAGAGAATCAGGCATAGCCAAAACCGAGTGGTGTATTGAAAGCGTTGACAATATGTGTAATATACAGCCTTGGGAGACCGTACCAACAAACCTACAAACACAGTCTGCTGTTATTCATTCTCTTTCGATTTTAACAAGTATCCAAGCTGTGGTTCGTATTTCAAATGGCGTAGGAAACACTGCATTGCTTAAATCAACCTTGTGCAACCCAGTAAAAACATTTCCGCCTAAACTCAATGTGGCCGAAGTAAAAAATTTGAATGATACTCTCACCGATATAGACTACCAGACCGACACTGAAGCGATTACAGTCACGTGGTCGTCGCCAAGCAACGTGTTGTCATACTTTAGTGTCCAGGCTGCACTAACCGAGCCGAAAGAAAACCTAAATATAATCGAGTCTCTGCTTCAAAAATGGCGGGGTGAACCGTTTGCTTTTGAGTTTGTAGGCATCCCACGTGGAAAGACGCAAGTACGATTTAGTGGTGATATGATAAAACCATACACGAAGTATCGACCCGTCGTTAGACGCTGTACCAAGGTTGGACTCTGTAGAGATTCAGTTGGAGATGGAGTCGTGATTGTGCCAGACGCACCCCCTGATATACAGGTAATAATCATCATTATCATCACCACAATCATCATAACCACTATCATCACCATACCACCATCATCATAACCACCACATCATCATAACCACCACATCATCATAACCACCACATCATCATAACCACCACATCATCATAACCACCACATCATCATAACCACCACATCATCATAACCACCACCATCATAACAATCATCATAACCATCATCATAATAACCACCACCATCAACATAACCACGACCTTCATCATAACCACCACCATCATAAC
>CACRXK020001077.1:0-27736 GCA_902702795.2 Paramuricea clavata | reverse complement strand
CCCCCCCCCCCCCCCCCCCCGACAGAAAAGGCAAGCCTGGTGGCCGGTGGGAAAGATAGAAAGCTGCTCACTGCGTTGGGCTTTGGGTTCTACAGCGTGCAATAACCTTTTTCGGACACAAGTACGTCCAAAAGAAGATTGTTTCTCGCTGACACGTCAGCATCGGCAATAACGTAAGAGCTACAGGATATTGAGAATTATCCCGGGATTTTTGACCAATCAAGAACAGAAATAAAGTGTGAATGTATAGTTTCTTGTTCCTCATTGTTCCTCCATTGTGTATCTTCCAGATTAATCAGTAATCCAGTTTAACGCAGCCAAGTGCTTGAAAGACAATGGTGTATCTAAAATAATTTAGTAACTTTAATTTATAAAATCTACGTATTATCTAAATGTGTTATTTTTATCGCCAGGTAAACGCAATGGATTCATTTGTTGGTACAGAACAACAGCGATGGCGAGAATACGTAGGGCTGCCACGTTTATCCCGAAGTATGGTTGAGGAGACATATTTCATTCCAGATCCTTTCAGTGTAGTTGTCAAAGCGAAACCCCAGCACTTCCAAACAAACGAATTGACTAAACATCATATGGGAATCACCTACAAAGCTAGTGTGTATAGAGTCACCTCAGGCGCGAATGAAACACGAAATGACACTATCGGTGTAAAACATATTTTTGACTATTCTCGTGTAGTCGGTGACACCAATGTTTGCTGCGAAAAGAGGAATACGGAACCGCGCACAGTTCACCATGACCAACAGATTAAGCCAGTTCAAGAAACTCATGCATTCGGTGTGTCTGTAAGTGTTTTACAAAATGACGTCATAGTTGCTTCATCTCAGGATTCTGCATATGTATTTTCGACAAGGTCGTATGAAAACACGCCTATAACATTAGTAACTTTTAATTCGACGATGAATAACAATTATGTTAAGGTTAAAGGAATGAATGACAACGTTTTGGTTTCGGGTGACGGGAAATTATTGGCATACCGAATAAATACTGAAAATTTGGCCCAAACCACACTGATTTTGGCTATTACCAATTGTAATGACACAACTTCGAAAGCGGCCGAACATTGTACGAACGATGACCGGTGGTCTTCTTTGGAAAGCGTTGGAGAAGAGTTTGTGTACGACGGTAGTGAAATAATCGCGGTCAGCGGTAAACATCCAGAAGAGGGCTACGGCGTTGTTGCTATTTTTAGAAATGATTCTAATAAGTGGAAGTTGCACCAAGTTTTGGGATCCGAAGAAAAAGACCAATCGTTTGGCAAGGTTATAACCATGAATAAGAATTTCTTGATTGTAGTTGGTTCTGATATCTATGCCTATTCGAGAGCATCAGAAAATTATTGGCAAAATAACACAGCACTTTCTGAGATATTGTCCGATGACATTTTACACGCAAACAATGTGTATCTGACTACGAAAGATGAACTATTTGTTCTATCTGTTCCGGACCGAACTCTGACAGTTTTCGATTTACAACTACCAGCTAATGCGATAGAACGATGCCAGCATGTTTTCTCAGTACTTCTTGTGTTAAGTGGTAATTTTGATGTGCTGGAAGGAAGCACAACCGTTGCCGCTATCGGAATTATGTCTGATGGTCGAGATGGGAGTGAGTTGGTGCTTTATGAACCCGACAATGGTTGTTCGCAAGTTGGTAGAGTGGTAACTAGAAAATGCCCACGGTTTGATGATGGTCGAATAGGAGCATCAGTGTCTATGGCTGACCGATACCTTGTTATTGGGACGCCTGGTCTGCACACGTGGCCGACCGATTATGTGGATTCGGGCACCGGCCGCGTATATGTGACCTCATTTTGCCCACGGAATTTCGTTCGTAGAAAAGTGTTTGAGTTTGGACAGAGAGAACGCATGACGTGTGTTGCATGTGGGATGGGGGAAGAGGCATACCCCGGGTTTGAGGAGCAATGCGTGAACTGTAGCCGGAGTATCTGTTTGGAAAGTTCGAATGTTTTTTATTTCAGCGTCTCACATTGTGATAAATATCCGTGTGGGATGAACAACAACCGAACGATAATGCAGAATGTTTACAACCTTACAGTCACCGAGTCAGCGCCCAGCTTTGGAGAAGATGAATTCTACCTACCAGGTTCGGAGCAGAGTTACTTCATTAGGATTACCCAGAAGTCGGCTTCGGGACTCACGACAATCTCCGATAGCTTTCCGTTCTCTCTCGACAACACCTCGCCCGAACCGGGATTAGTCTACGACGGCCTAGGTAGCGACGAAAATCGGAACTGCTCGGCGAATACGACCCTCAGTTCTGAACATCAATGTTCAAGTCGTAGCCTGTCCGACACAGATTTAGACTTCACTAACAATACTGCATCCATCAGTGCGCGTTGGATTGATTTTCGTGACAATGAAAGTGATATTGAACATGTATTCTGGTGTATTGGCTCCAGGCCACTTCGAGATGATATCATGGGGTGTGAGAATGCAACGAGCCACCTTAATAGGACTTTGACAGGATTGTCGTTACAGCATAATGGTACATACTATGTGACAGTGTTGGCGTGTAATTATGCTGGGCTATGTACAGCGAGATCGAGCGATGGCGTTTTGATTGATACGACACCACCTGTAATACGCTATGTCAGAGATGGCCTGATTGGACCTGATATTGATTTCCAGGTTAGCTTTCTTGTATATATTTTATTGTTTGAGCGTCAACTTCTATTCTAAAATCGTTTATAAGTCCTTTAAAATTTTTTGGTGTTCTTTTCATGATAAAAATATCTTCTGCCCTCTTTTAGGTATTCATGAATAGTACATTCGGCAACTGGGCAGCGGATGATCCAGAGAGCGGAGTAGTCTCGTACGAGATTGGCTGGGGTTCGTCTCCAGGCCTTGACGACGTCTGGGAATTTCAAGAGATCGGCAACGCCAAAGCGTATTACGCGAAGTTTAAACACGGAGACCTGGTGAAAGGCCGTAAATATTACGTCACCGTAAAAGCCATCAATGGCGCCGGGCTTGAATCGGAACCTATGACATCGAATGGCATTGTTGTCGGAAAAACGTTTGTGTTCAGGAAAAAGGACTCGGGGTCGTCCTCCTTTGATTGAAGAACAAGAAGAAGTAGTTTGTTAAAAAATTAAACATTGCAGTCCTTTACATAAGTAATTTTTATGATACTGAACTATATAATACATGCATTACTAAAAATTTATAATAAAAATATCTAAGGCCTGTTCTAAACGTTGCATTTTACACGTGCCGAATGCATTCAAAACAATAGATAATCAGTTCTTTGTATGTTTGCATGGCGATAAAACATATAATAGTATAATAAACATATTATTAGCACTGATGAAGATCCCGGCTTACGGATCGAAAGCTCTGCAGTAATAAATTTACGTGGTGTTTCCACAAACAAAACTATTATAATAGATAATCAGCTGAAATGCCTCATTATACATTGTTTTGAATGCATTCGGCGCATGTAAAATACGACGTTTAGAACAGGCTTTAAGGTTAGATTAGGTATTAAAACACTATCTTTGGGCTTTAGCCCACACGTACTCTTTTCAAAGTAACGCAGTAAGTAACGCAGTTTACATGCAATATGGTCATTCCATTTGAGGTCTTGTCAAATAATTACACCAAGATTTTGGCAGACTGGTCAACTTCGAAAGCTTGATCGTTGACAGTCGTTTGTATGCCGATGTCTACTAAAATCAATAGACTTTAGCGATTATTCTCTTTTACCCGATGGCCTCGTTTTTATGTCAAATACTTACTCATGTTTTGCGCTTAGTAGGGTTGAAGATTATTTTGTTATTGAGCCTAAGAACAGCAAGAAACAAATTCGTCCAGGAAAACATGGTAATATAATCTTTATCTGCCTCTGACATGCTAAAATAAGTTAACATGGAAACGAAGCCGTATTCGGTAAAAGACTAAAAGAGAATAATCGGTAAGGTCTATTTGAAGCTACTTACATTTCCTAGAATCAAATTGGAACTGATTTTCTTTTGACCAGTAATTTAATTGATCTACTTGTTCTTGTAATCCACTTCTTTCGGTTTTTGAGATTATTTCCGAGACTGTGGTGTCATCTGCAAATTTCCATAAGTCAGAGGAGTTACCAAGTGTCGCTAAATCATTGATCATCGCCAAAAACAGCCAGGGACCAATTTTAGTAAGTTTGAAAAACAGTCAGAATTTAGCTTTACACGTAGTATATGAATTGGGTATGAAATCAAATTGTTTTGGATCCATGACTTTCAGCAGCGTAGGTTTTATTTCGTGCTCTATGACACATGCTTCCGTAATCTTGGACGTGCAAGGTAAGTGTTATTAAAGGAGAAAGGGTCTTAAATCCTGGTTCTCTTTAATAGTAACTGTTTTAGGTAAGGGCCAGGCCCAGTAATCATGATATACAGTAAACACGCGGTCTTGACCTTCTTGAAGCCGAAGGGCCCAAATCGTGACCCAAAGGCAGTTTATCTGAAGATAGCGTTCCAGTTCATTTCAATGACATTGAGATCAGCATGCATACTTCATGTAAGCATATTATGATGGCACAGATAAAAATCAACATGGCGAAGGTTTATTAGCCGCTAATTTTGAATACAACACCACAAAGCTTAATACTTATAAAAAGCTTACTACTGCAGAGACATGAGTGGTACTAAAATACGTTGTGTTTTGTCTAATGATCAAGGTATTACAGTACATTAATGATATTACAGTACATTAAAAATAAATGAAACTATATAAGTATTTTAATACCTAAAAGTACTATAACTACTATTTATTTAAATATTATTAATATTAGCAAGACGTGCAACTGAAACTCGGATATAATGTGGGTTTCATGAAGTACTATTGTGCAAGAGATGGTATCATGACCTGCCATTATCAGAGAGAGAAAATTATTATATGTATTAGTCTTTATTTGGAGCAGGGGCATAGGAAGCATAAAAAGATTGGGGAGGTGGCACGGCTTCCAGGGCAGTACTTTTGGATAATGAAAGGGGGGGGGGAGAAAAATGTTTTGGTTATATACCATACGAAATTGCAAAGTACTGTACAATGAACGGTTTTTACCAAATTTGTTTTTAAAACATCAAAATTTCCAAACAAAAACTAGGGTACCTTTGATGTTAATGATTTAGCATTTACAGCAACATTAGCTGCAGACCTGCCAAGTTCAGAAGATAAGAATGCATGAAATCTCACAGCTTGGCTTCTCTAACGATATTGCTAATAACAATATGTAAGATTTGACCAAGGTTCCTCCACAATTGTCCATACTCATAGGTGAAATTGGGCTAAAATATGCACATTGTCAATGAGTTATACTTATTGTACTATTTATTCCGGGTAAGCTTGCATGCCATGAAAAGTGTGATAGCTTCATATAATGGTAAAATTGCATAACTCTAAAATCATTTTAGTTATGCGTGCGGGACAGTGGGAACAAAAGCAGAATGCGTAATTTTCACACGAAATGCGGAAACCTTGCCAGGTCTGATTACAAAAAGGGCACTTTTCATCACAAAAAAGGGCACTTTTGGTCCTTTGAAAAAATTTGGGGGACATCTTCCCCCTGTGCTCCCCGTTCCTATGCCCCTGATTTGGAGGCAAATATTAAGGGGAATTGGGAATTTTAGTATAATTTGCTTGCTCCTATAAATGTCATTATTTTCTATCATCATATGACTGTTGCCCTAAAACCTTTACTGCAAGTGTGAAACCGACCAATAGATTAGTAAAGCTATCATTTCTCTCAAAGATTTACACATAGAAAATCTTGCTGGTTAAGTAGGTTGTTGTCTGTATCAGATAGAAGTCTTGTAGGTTGCGACGAAACTTTTGTGATAAGCCCAGCTCGATTTGTTGCCTCAACTGTTGCAAATATTGTATCACCTCGAGACAGTCCATATTGCTGACTTAACTCAAACCTAGCTTCCGAGTCAATCTTTAAGTCTTTATATGGTATGATGTCCGCTCCCAGTGGGGCTCGACCAATAGCGACCCGGAATCCAGCAATATGTGATTCGTTGTCATGGAAACCAGTCCAGTAAACACGTAGTGTTGTGTTGAGGAAGTGACATCCCGTATGCTGATGTCGTATGTCGTGGTTTGAATCTGGACTGATTATCACCAGACCCTAAGATGGGATAATCAAGTTGGATTACTTTTTTTATAAACCCTGTATGTGTGTCTGTCTAACTTACTAAACGTATTATCAAACGTATCAATGTGAAAATTTGTGGCACTAATGGATGTTGCCCAAGAATGAATTGATTAAATGAGAAATTAGCAAAAGTTTGTCTTGCTTTGCGGGGGCAGAGTAAACTAAATGAGTAATTGGCAATTCCAGTTATAGACTAAATTTTGATCTAGGCAAGAAGAACAAAATCGATTATCGCAGCTAGAAAGAGTATGTTAAAATTTGTAAAATTGCAAAGTTTGGTTGTGAAATGTTGTAAAATGAGGAAAATATAGCCCCTGTGAAGTTCGCAAATTTTGTATAGATTTGTATTACGCGCGTGAAAAGTTATAACCATTTTTGAGCCGAAAGTGGTTATTTTTACCGTGAACTTCATAAGGCTATATTTTCCTCATTTTACAACATTTCGCAACCATACTTTGCAATTGTACTAATTTTGACATGCTCTTTCTAGCTGTTGACCATTAATTATCCAAATACCAGCTTTTGCATGGTGGGGGCATAATTTTCTATTTTTTGCCCTTTTAATTTTTGCCCCTCATTACGCCTGGAGCTGACTATCCTGGGAGCGCCGTCTACAGTTGCGAATGACTTTACCTTTTCCGGTGGAGTATTATCGATTCTTACTGGCGACGAATCAACTTCCATGCTTCTTACCCCCAGCGAGTTTAAACAAGCAACAACAATATTGTAACTTTCTCCATGTGTTAGTGTCAAGTTAGCAGCCAGTATATGATCCTGGCTTGTTGTAGTTTGCGCTGGAGTCACAATTGTCCCGTTGCTAGTTTTGACGATAAACTCACAGTCTTTAATTCCACTTTCTTCGTCTATAAAGCCACTGACTGTCGCACGCAGGCTACACGTTTCCAAACAAGGCATGTAGGGTGGGTTTAATACAACTTCTCCGCCGGTGGGTGGGGTTAGGTCTACGGTTACCCCTTCTGTGGTGGCTAAATTAAATAACCCCGCTTTGTTCCAGACTCGTATAGTCATGAAATAAGTATGCTTGTGTTTTAGCTTGCATTCAAAGCAAGTGACACTTGTCTGGTTTTCAGGCATACGTCTCATGTCTTCTACTTGGCAACCGCCAGTGGTTGTACCAATACAGTATTCAGTGAAGTCTATATCACTCTCATCGTCATACGTGTTCCAATTTCCATTCAGGTAGTATCCTGGTCCGATAAACCCTGGCACTGTGTCCGAGGATTGAAGATTTACCTGAAATGAGTGAGGTAAAATACGAATGGTTGCAAATACATCACAGGTTAGCAAAAAAATTTTTTTTAACGCCATTGTGACCTCATTCATTACTCATATATAATTTAAATGCTTGGTTAACTTTGTTTCATTCCATACTTACATTATCAAAACAAAGGTACCTAGGCATGTCAGTTATTTAAAAATATAAAGTTGCTGGCAATGAATGAATGGGTTGCATAGACGGATTTTCATATTTATTACTGGGGTGGTGCCAGAAATTTTAGGGGGGGGGGTGAGCCGTGAGCAGGTGACTGAAGCAACACAGAGTCACCAAATCCCAGTAAGGTCTATATTCTAGGGGTGGAGCACTAGAGCCGCGAGGGGGAGTCTAGAGAGCAGAAAACAAAGTATTTTGATTTCTAGCTTCGAAAAAAGTTTTTTGAAGTTGTCAATTTGTCATATAAATGGATTTGGCATGTCCGATTGTCTGTTAAGACTTGAGAGAGTTAAAGACTTAAAGTTAAATGAACCTATAAAAGTGTAAACCCAATAGGCCAATACACAATATGCTTTTACTTTTATAAAGTTATTGACATTGTGTTGTTTGAATCCGAGTACAATTTATGATGCAACTACGACGTAAATAATATTTGGGGCGTAAAGATTAAATCTAGGCAAGTCTATTTCCTAAAAGAATTAAAAACTAAAAATAGTGTTCGTAAAAATTCCAAACGTTCCTTGCGTGCAAGGCACTGCAAACTCTATTCAGTGGAGATAATAGAGTTTCAAAACTTTACAATTGCTCCAATAAACCAGTGAATGCAAGCGAGGAGCGATTAGTTTCAGAGTGTTGCACTGTCTTTTTCTGTTCGAGTGTACTCCTACGTTTATTTTGCATCATCAACACTCTGCACGTTGGAGTGGACTATTTAATTAGTTATTATGCCGAATATTGGTGGGGGGTTGAAAATTTTTTGGAGGGGTGAACATTTTGTTTGGGGGGGGGGGGTTATAGCTAATATTGGAGGGGTAGCACCCCCCTGCACCCCCCCCAGAAAATCCGTCTATGATGGGTTGACGATGTTACAAGATTGACGGGACAAGGTTGTAACAATATTCTTATGTCGTGACTGTATCGGACATGTTGGAACAACCTTGCAACAAGTCTGATACTATCAACAAGGTTGTTACATGTTGTTAACAGCTTGTTCCAAACTGTTGTCCGCTTGGGACAAGCAGTGCGAACATAACGTGTTGACGGTTTGTTGGCAGACTTGCTACAAGATGTGAGATTTTTGCGTGTGAGATTTTTGAAATTTCCATAGTTCTATCGAGTGAGATTGAGCGGGATGGCCAAATTCCTGATATTTACCTTGCTTATTATTGGAGGTGTCGCGTCAACTCTTACACCGCTTGACGAAACACGTGACCTCAATCCAGCATTATTCACAACTTCTAACGTGACGTAATAAGTGGATCCAGAATTCATAGTGAGATTCACGACTTGCACATCAGTCGCCATGCCAGCCGTGGCGAATCCGCGTATGTTATCGCGATCGGGTCCAGTTCCTACGGCCACTAAATACTCCTTCACGCCACTTTGAGGATCTCTGCCTGGACTCCAGTGTACGCTGAGGGCGTTTGTAGAAGACTGATAGCGAATGTCGGAATTCCGATCAGTTCCGTGAAATATTTTACCCGTTATTGGAGGAGTCTTGTCACAAATCGCGCCATTAGAAGAAACTGAGGTTTTAAAACCGTCAGGGTTTCTGCATTCGACTGTCGCGACATATTTGATGCCTGGTATTAGAATGAATTTATGAGGAATAGACCCGTTTGCTTTGACCGTCAATCTTAGAACGAGAAAAGGTCCGGTAGGTCCCTCCTCGATGATGGTAAGCCTACATTTCTCGATACCAGACTGCGGGTCTGTGAACCCGGACCATGTGGTAACCAAGGCAACACTGTCGTTAAGATAGTCGAGGTCTTTGCCAACGCCATCAATTACCGTCCCCGCTATGGGTGGGGTGAAGTCAATTTTGATTGCATCCGAACTAACGGTTGTTTTCAAGCCTGCTTTGTTCGTTGCTATGACAATGCCATAGAATGGTCTGCTCAGGTCGGCTGGTGTGAAGTGCTGAACAGTTCCTTGAAGTATTAAACCGGCATTTGTAGGGGCAGTCGAACAGACATCTTTGATATAGCCCAAACAAAACTCATAACCACGAATCCCGCTTTCTAAATCTTTAAAACCATCCCAAGTTAGGGTATAATCGACTTCATTTGCAGTTTGGTTCAAAATTTTGTGAGCCACTGTAACCACGCCTTCCGTCGGTGCGGTCTTGTCCACAATGAATCCGTTTGAAGACTTGTTACTAGTCCTTCCGCTCAATGAAGTCGCACGGACAGTGACGTAATACCTTACACCAGGCTGCAGCTCGATGTCGCTGTCAGATAGCGATTTTGAAACTCTTGTATCCAATCCTACCTCTGTGTACTCCATGATACCCTCGGGTGCTCCTGAAGTCCCCACAGCCCACTCGTATCTTATGACTGGGTCTTTTGAATCGCCATAGAATGCTCCCCATGACGCACCAAGTGTTTCGCCAATGATGTCATATTCCAAATCACATGATCCAAGTCCATCATAAACATATGACGTCACAGGCCATTGGTCGACTACTGACCAACCGTTAGAGTACTGGTAACTAGTGACACCCGCGTTATTGGTGCAGCGGATGGCATTAAAATACGAAGCATTGGTGGTTAATTGTAGTGGGTCAGCGGCTCTTTCCGCATGACGTACGTTATACGTTGTGTTAGCTTCATCAATGGTTTTGTCATAAACGACAAGCTTGCCGTTCCGATCATGCCTCAGGATGATCCATTGACACTCCCGAAGTCCACTTTGAATATCTTGTGCTCCGTACCACGTGACTGTAGGCAGCCAATCACGATCGACCTTCTCAACGTCTGGACTTGCTGCCCTATCTCCATCAAGTACGCGGCCTATTTGCGGAGTACTGGAATCCACAGTGACGCCATTTGAAGAAAATATAGCGGACAACCCCGCTTTGTTAGTCGCCCTGACTCTCGAAAACACTTTCACATCCCCGTGTATTTTACAGTCTTGACATACAAATGATGTGTTTTGTCCTATTGAAGTGAACGGTTTGATCAAACAATTGAAGCGAGTGGTGCCCACGCAATATTCAAACTTATCTACACCACTTTCTAGATCTGTGATATTCTCCCAAGTGGCAGAGACAGAATCATTGATCGAGATGAAATCAATATCGCGTTCTGAACGTCCATCTTTGACACTTCCATTTTGTCCTGTTGGTGCAGTTTGGTCAACGACCAGAACTTGTAATAACAACGACGTCATGAGCCCTGCTGCATTGCTAGCCCTGACTGTAACATAATATCCTTGATTATCCTTTAGATCCAAAGCAGTAAACTCAAAATCTTTACGCAAACCAGTTCTGGTAAATTCGTGTATATCGTCTTGGAATGCCCTTGTTCCTACGCCGATTTCATAAAATTCTACAGGGCTTTCATTGTCTGCAAATCGTTCCCAAGATACTTTAAGTGTGTGGGAATGAGACTGGTAGCTTCGTCGAGGAAGTGCCTCTTCAAGTCCGGTATAAAATGGCGGAGTGTTATCTATGGTGAAACGTTTTGAATAAACTGTGGTTACTAGTCCTGCATAGTTGATAGCCTTAAAGACTATGGTATATCCCGTTCCTTGTGGCAAGCTACGAAGTGAAATGTCAAACTGGACTTGGGTTGAGTTAAAAGTATAGTTCAGCACGGATGTATTAGATTGCATTGCTGAAATTTCATATATTTCTATTCCGCTTTCCATATCCTCAAAATCGAACCAGGTTACGCGTGGGTCCTCGTCAGAACTGAAGTAGGTTTTCTCGGTCCCCGTATGTGAAGTTACCCGGATGCTGCCAGCCTTGGCCGGAGTGTGGTCAAAAAGGAGTGGTGACGAGCAAGCACGTGATACGAGGTCGGCTCGGTTTCGCGCTACCACTGTGACGTAATAAGGCACTCCTGACCTGAAGTCCAGTTCATTTCCGGTAGTGTTGGCACTCGTCGCTGAACCGATGTTTATGAGCGGTTGAACCTGCGTGCCGCATTTTGATGTCCCTATCGCCCACTTGTAGTACCATATTTCACTCTCAGGTTCCTTGAAATTGCCCCATGTCACGTATATACCCGACGCAGTAGATGAATAATAGGTCCCAGTCTCTTGGGCGAAACGCCACTCTGATCCCAGCGTAATGTGACTCGCCGTGGGGGGAGTGGTATCAATAGTGACTCCATTGGATCTCAACTCACGCACACCTCCCGCTCTGTTGTACACGCGCAAGAATACTGTGTAATTATGACCATGTTGTAGAGATAACACTTTCTTAGTTGTCACGTGAGTTTGTAGACCTACATCAACAAAGTTCAACACAGATCCCGGATCCTTTTCCCCAATCCCCCATTCGAATCTTTCCACTCTGCTTTCCAAATCCCAGATTCGTTCCCAGTTCGCGCTCATCTTTGTCGTGGAAGACTGGTAACGAACATCCGGTTCTAGTATCCCGTCGTGCACTACACCGGATGTTGAAGGGGTTGGATCAATAAGGACTCCATCCGAAGCTAGGCATGACTTTAATTCTGCGTTATTTATAGCACACACTATCACGTAATATACGTCGTTGTGCAAACTTAGCCCAGATATTTTTGCTGACGTGTTTTGGCCAACGTCTATGAATGACTTCACATCTGGTTGGCCAACCCGATTCCGACTGACTGCAACTTCGAAATTCTTTATCCTCGAGTCGTGATCATGGATCCCGGTCCAGGTAGCAGACAACTCCCTCCTGCTTGACTGATAATCTATATCATCATCGCCACTACCGTCTAATACCATCGCCCGTTTCAGATCAGGGGGGTTCACGTCAACTATGAATCCGTCCGAGGAGACAGGCTGAGTTTGAATCCCGGCTAGATTTTCTGCTTTGATTTTAATACAATATTTCTGACCGTTTATCAGACTCAGTCCTTGTATTCCAAACGAGGTAGCCGTGGCTGGATTAACCGGTATAAACTGGTTATTAGTCACGTGATAGTTTCCTTTGATGCAGCTACCGACAGCAATAAAGTAAGCTCGAACTTTAACGCTCGGTTTTTCAAAACCTTTCCAAGTTGCGTAAATTTCGGATGTGTTCGTTTGGTAATCGATATCTATCGTCGGGTCATCGCCGTCCGACACCTTACCGAGATCGGGAGTTTCACTTAACGGGATGAGTAGGGGTGATTTTATGTCTGCATAAAGACCAGCGTTGTTAATGCCACGTATAGTCAGTTGATATTCTTTGTTGTTTGTTAGCGAGAGTGATCTAAATTGAAACAAAGTGGAAAGATAATATGTATACATATAATATATTATTTGAACAGAACAAAGGTTGTCGAAGAGGACAAACGTTCTCTCTTCGCCTCGATCTGATATGGCACTCTGGCAAATTTTTAGCAAGGGCGATTGTTTTGGCGTCTTTGATAACAGAGCAAACACCATCAAAAAGCAACGGAAATAAACAATTTGAATTACAGCTTCCCTCCATAGTCGTAAATATAACAGTATTTTGCTTGTGTGATGTTACTCTGAGTGTATATCCACAACGGGCAGGCTTGAAAACAATCACTGGCCACGGTGGGATTCGAACTTACGACCTTTGGAATACTAGCCCAATGCTCTTCCATCTGAGCTACGCGGTCAGGTCGGTTCGAGCCTACACGGTGTGGATATACACTCAGAGTAACATCGCACAAGCATCTTATTCACCTGAGTACATTAACACAGCGAATATCAAAACAGTATTTACAATCTTTTGGTGGTTTTATTCATTGGAAATAATTTTAAAGAATACCTATACACACTGTTAGACAAAACTTTGTAGCTTTCTTTGTGTTTGGAGAAACTGAAGCTTGGTTTAGTAAAAGATTTGCTCGCCTGTTTATACCGGACGACAACGGGAAGACATATTGTTTTTGTCCGAAGGTGAATAGTGCAAGGATATCTGGTGCTGAACAATCAATGAAATTGTGGGAAAAGCACTATGCTAATGCATCTCTGGAGTATATGCTAAAGCAGCTTATTCATAGTGATTGCTTGGCGAAAAGCTGGAATTCTCACCTTAGAACAGCTTGGGTAGCAAGTTTAACTCCAGGTACATCTTTCCACGATGTTGGCTGCACATTCTTCTCGACAATAGTCCATTGATATTTCCTCATCCCGCTATGTTCGTCTACAAACTGTGGCCAGGAGACTTTCACGGAGTCTTTATCTCTGATATACACCACTGTCTCGCCATTCTTTTGAGCTGTCTCACCCTGGACGCTCAAACTGCCTGTATAAACTGGATGGCTTATATCGATAAACACTCCGTCTGATTTGACTTCAATGTAATGTCCGACTTTATCAACTGCTCGTACTGTCAGATAGTACGTATTACCATTTGAAAGGCTTAACCCTGTAATAGTGATTTTAGTTTGAAGACCAGCAGAAGCCCATGACGTAATATCTTTGTTATTCTTATCCGTTAATTTGTATCTATATTCCGCAAGTCCGCTACCCTTTTGCCCGTCGTCAAATCCATTCCAGTTTGCGTGGAATACGTTGTCCGCCGATTGATAGTCGACGTCTTCCGAGGTTCCATCATTGACCGTGCCAGGTCGCGGTGCAGAGTGGTCTATGAGGAGACAGTCGGAAGATGCCTGGGTACTAAGACCGGCCGCGTTGACCCCTTCCACAATAGCACAATACTGGACCCCCGAGGTTAGAGTCAATCCCGACACTTGACCGACACGTCCCAGACCGATCGAAGTCAACCCGGACGAAACCAATCCGCCATCTTTTCTTTTCACGCCGAGCTTGTACTCGACAATAGGTGTGTGAGCATCAGTGAATTGAGTCCAGCTTGCATCGTAGGTCTTAGTCCAGCTAGCATACTTGAGATCGGAGGACGGGCCGTCCGAGACCGTCCCTGGTTTAGGCTTGGAGGTATCGACCGTCACTCCATTGCTGGAAATTTCCGTATAAAGACCTGCCTTTGTAAATGCTCTGACTTTTGTGATAATGTTACTGCCATCTGTGATTACTGAAAATGTTTTGGAAAAAGATGCTTTGAGGTTGACATTTGTAAAAGATTGTAAGACAGTGTTTTTATGGTACACAGCTATCTCATACTTTGCTATACCATGAGTTGTTTTAAAACCACCCCAGGTTGTACTGATCGTTTTACTTGATTGGAATTGAACGTCTGTCGAGCCCAGGCCATCGCGAATCCATCCTCCACTCGGCCTGCTGGTATCTATGGTAACCGCGTTGCTACATACAGGCAACCCAAACTGTCCACGAATATCGTAAGTCTGTACAACCACTTTATATGCCTCGTCGTTTTGTAAAGTTAACCGGCTAAGGACGTGGTTGTTTGTGTTGGGCAGGTTACCGGGGTTTTTACCAAGAGCACAGCTGTCTTTGCCTTTCAGTAAAGACCATTTTATAGTGAGGGCACCACATGTTACTGAAAAACCAGTTAGTTTGAGGTAGAATTTGTCCGTGGTTGGTTGATATGCGATGGAACTTGCAAAGTTTGAAAGAGTTAAAGCAGATTGCCCTCCTTGGAGTTTAATTGTGTTGACAACTCGTGGTGGACATGTCCCCAGTGCACCGTTACATCTGTGAAAGAGAAATTAGACTCTGAATTATTTTATTTTTGGTCATGTTATTTTGTCTTCTTTTTACCTACCAGTAGCGGGCACTTCGCGTCATTCGTGAAATATTGGCGAGGGGGGGGGATTTAGGTTGCCAGCATATTGCCACCTTTTGTTGCTGAAAGTTTTTGCCTTAAATTTCATGCAATATTTTACGGAAACATGGCTAGGAAACGATGTTTCCTGGTTTGTCCACTTTCAGGAAACATAGCTAGGAAACAGGGCTTCCTGGTTTGCCCACCTTCAGGAAACATGGCTAGGAAACAATGTTTTCTGGTTTGTGTACTTTTGGGAAGCATGACTAGGAAACAATGTATCCTGGTTTGCCCACCTTCGGGAAACCTTTTCTAGGAAACAATATTTCCTGGTTTGCCCATCTTTAGGAACCATGACTAGGAAACAATATTCCCATGTTTGTCCACCACGAAACAATGTTTCTTGTTTTGCCCACCTTTAGGAAACATGCCTTGGAAACAATGTTTCGTAGTTTTCCAAGACTTAGCTCTCAAAAAATCGTCATGCATGTTGACCGAACTGTCCTCTCACCTTTCAGGTTGATCACACTTATCCACAGCTGGACGGCATATTGTCCCTTTGGTTCTCATGATATCCCTGCAAGTACCGTCTCCCACACACTCAGAGCGTTGTATGCAACTGATCTGTGCGTAGGATGATTGACAACTGTATGCCTTGCCCACACATCGGCCGCTTTGACAGAGATCTTGCTTCGTACAGGCGTTGCCATCGTTACAAGAAACCGCGGGTTTGTTGGTCCACACAGAGCTTGTTTTGGAAGCTTTGTCATACAGGTCGCACCATTGGCATTCATTGCCTGGGTTTAGCTGTTGATGGTTGTAATCTTTACCTGTTACCAAGAAATGTAAGTTTGATCTTAGTTGACCCAGTCAGTAATTTTGTGTGTTTATATATGTGGGGTGCCACGCAGGTGACACATTTACGAAATCGCAGGAACGCAGTTTCAATTCTTGCCAGAGATATTTCGTAGCTGTTCCTGGTTAGGTCGTAATAAATGTATAAAATGCCAGAGGACCTAGTGTTGCATTTTTCGCAACGGTTTCTAGTTAGATCTTAAATTGTGTTTTTATATGCTCACTTGGATTAACCACCAAACTCAGCATTCTAGTTCAACCAAGCGAAGTGCAAATGACAGCTTTGTATTTAAATTACTACCATCAACATTGCAACCACTTCATCACCAACATATTTTCACCATCATTATCATGATCATCAAATCACTATTACCATTTCCATACCATCAAAATTAAAATCATCATCAGACCACTTTCACTAAACTAAACTAACTTTTTTTTATCTCGGGTATTATGCCTTACTGTTAAAACGTTTAAAACTTTAAGAAACTTCATAAAATCACTATTACCATTTCCATACCATCACAAGTAACATCATCATCAGACCACTTTCACTAGACTAAACTAACTTTTTTTATCTCGGGTATCGTGCCTTATTGTTATATGTCCACTCACCTGCTATTTTACAAGTACATTTTCCTGCAACATATCCAAAACCTGTATTCAAACTACAACCATTTCCATCACAGTATTGACACAGTGTGTTACACTTAAAACTGATCCCGCCACATTGACCATTTGTACATTTATCTGAGCGCGTGCATTTCTGTCCATCGTCACAAGATATTCCATTTCTGTTTGTCCATGCTGAGGTGGTTGTACTTGGATTGCACCACTGAATAAATAGATTTTTCAATTGGTACTTTTAAGTAGTTAAATTAGTGCTTTGAGAAGCTTGTATTTTCGCAGAAAATGGTTTATTCTATTTCCTTCGTAATTTGCATATCATGTTGAAAAATGGCTTCAACAGTAAACTGTGAATGATATAACGGGACGTTGCAAATCGAAAAATCTGAGAATAAAGTTGGTCGTTTGCAACTTGACTCAATCGCTGGCTGCAGAACAAAGTGTGTCGAAGGATTTAATGAAATGTTTGCCTGATTTCAGTTGCTGTCTATTCTGCAATTTCAATATTTGCACAGAGGTTAGTTTTACGACATTTGTCTATTTAACTCTATACATGGTGTATAAAGAAAAACTAAACAGATTTGAAATCGCTCTCAATTTCGCAAAACACCTATTTGTATCTGCTTTTTTATATATATAGCTTCTTTGGGTACTTATAATGTAAAATAATGAAAAAAATTTCTCGAACTCAAATTTTGTGAACCAGGGGGTGTGTCTTTTCCAACAAACTAAAAATGGCTCGCGCACAAAATTTAAAAGCTGTAATCATATTTTGAGTTAACAGATGGAAAATTTGTCGGGATTTTAATTACTGTACAAAATTTCAGACAATTTGGTTTAGTTTAAGCCCTTAACTATTCACGCAAAGTTACAATTTTCCCGAAAAATCAGCTATTTGCATGCTTAATTAATGCATTTGCCTAATTTGCATATGTCGGCAATATGCAAATTAGGTAAAGGCATTAATTAAGCATGCGAAAGGCTGACTTTTTAGAACAAAATGAATAGTTAAAGGGCTTAAACTAAACCAAATTGTCTGAAATTTTGTACAGTAATTAAAAACCCGACAAATTTTCAATCTATCAACTCAAAATATTATTACAGCTTTTAAATTTTGTGCGCGAGCCATTTTTAGTTTGTTGGAAAAGACACACCCCCCTGGTTCACAAAATTTGAGTTCGAGAAATTTTTTTCATTATTTTACATTATAAGTACCCAAAGAAGCTATATATATAAAAAAACAGGTAAAAATAGGTGTTTTGCGAAATTGAGAGCAATTTCAAATCTGTTCAGTTTTTTTTGATACACCCTGTATATACACAATTTAAGACCTAACCAGGTCCTGGTTAGGTCTTAAATTGTGTATATATATGCTCACTTAGATGATCCAACTTACAACTGCGAAAAATGCAACACCATAGGTCCTCTGGCAGGAATCGAATCCGCGGCCCTGCGATTCCGGTGCAGCGCTTTAACCAACTGCGCTTACATCTCGACAACCAGCCTCTGTAAGGATTTAGTATATACTTTGAATATTGTTGACTCTCATAGGATTTTTCCACGAGCAAAGTCGACCCGACAGACAAAACCATGTCGAGATTCATTGGCAGAATATTAAACCAGGTAATTAAGTTAAAAGTTTTTAAAGTAAAAGTGTGTTATGTAAGGAAATTGTCGCCGGAGTACACGTAAAAATCTCACAACTTGTCAACAAGATGTGTTCGCAAAAGGTTTGTAGCGAGTTTGGCAACAAGTTGTAACAATGTTGTCATTTTATCAAGTTGATATACAAGGTTGTCAATCGCAACTTGTTGACAAATTGTTGAAATGCAGAACGATAACAAGTTGTTGGAACAACTTGTAACAAGTCTGTTGGGCTGAACAATCTTGCAATACAGACTGTCAACAAGCCTTTGACAACTTGTCAACAAGCTGAAAACAAGCAGTGCGAACCCATTCTGTTGACAAGTTGTTGGAACAGCATTGAATTGCTACAAGTCTGGTGCAGTTTTATTTTACAATTTGTACGTTTTTACGTGTGTAGATTGTGGACCATGCTTAAATTTCTCTGTGATAGCATGGCTCTGTCAATGAATTGCGTTGCACTTTTGTCTGTTTATCTTTGCTAGGTTTTGAAAATGAGTTCCTACAATACGGTCACGACCTAATTGCCCATCTACAGATTAACTACAATTACAAAAGCATAATGCATTACGGATCCAAAGCGTTTAGTAAATCTGCCGAACTTGAAACAATAACAGCCATAGGTACCCGAGGTAAAATTGAACTTGGAAACACCCAGATGAGTGTTCTCGATATCATTGAGCTGGATGCTTTGTATCGTTGTAAATGTGAGTAAACGTCGTTTGTATTTGAATTATCTTCCTTTATTTAGTGTCCAGTCTTCTTGTGTATTGCCTCTATGGCTCATCAGGGTTTCCAAAAGCGGCCGGCTATCAAATTTTGGTCACATGCAAGGGGGGGGGGGGGTAGCCATATTGTGAGAAAGGGGGATCACACAACATTTTGTAAAAAATTTAAAAAATGGTTCCACCTGCTGCAAACTTTCTGAAAGTTGTCGAAACCATTTCTTTCATCGGGACAATTTTACTTAGGAGTGATAAAAACATGTTTTGAAAAATTTTTAAATTTTGGTCAAATTTTTAAAAAAATTTAAAAAGGGGGGATACTATGTTGTAAAATGATATATTGAGCTTATTTCTGTGTTGGTGTTGTGTACTCAGGTGAATATGATATTTGTGATGTTACTCTGAGTGTATATCCACACCGGGCGAGCTTGAAAATTATGCCCGGCCACGGTGGGAATCGAACCTGATCGGCCACGGTGGGAATTGAACCTGGGAATTGAACCTGGGAATTGACACAACAAACTTTTTGAAAAATTTTTGCTCCCAATTATTCAAAATTTACCTTCAATGTCGTTTGTCGTTGATATGGTTTGATTAGGCGACAGAATTGTGTCGGTGCACTGCGAGATGTTCAAACATGAAAATTTTTGCAATTTTTGTGTAGCCAACAAAGTGAACGAATGGACACCGTGGAGTTCTTACAGCCCTTGTGATGACCGCTGTTATAAAAACAGACAAAGATTTTGCTATGGCAAGACTCCCACATCTTGCGGAGGGAATCCCAACCCTTATGGAGTCGACAGTCAATATGTGAAATGTTCCAGCGATGAGTGCCCGCGTAAGTGGAACTAGTATGATAAGTTCTTATGTATCTAAGGGAGCGGGCATTATTGATGGCGGCGGCTGGGAGGGAGGGGGGCGCGCACCGAATAGAAATGTTTTTCTTGCTAGAAATATTGCTGATCCGACCATTAAAAAGTCAAACAAAAATTTTTACCTAACCTCAAATATCAGTTGACAAATAAATACCCATCTCCAGACCAAAAACGTTACAAAGTGGTACCATTCAGCTGTCACACATTTCCTTTACCACTTCTGTGACATGAGTTTGATACCTGCTTGTGCAATTTTCTGCAGTCTAAAGTTTTATGTGGTCTGCATATGTATTTTCTTCAGAGACACCATTTGCCTCCTGACAAATGGTAAACTGATCAAGATAGTGACTCTGATTGATTTACATGCTATGTTGATATATGACTGTTGACATTGCTTTTTAGTCTTTAATATTTGAGTGACTCGTGCTTCGGAAATGACAATAAATTTTTATTACCCAACCCTTGAGTCGTTTTGTTTTTCATTTAATTTTTATTACCCAAACCCTTGAGTTGTTTTGTTTTTCATTTACCCAACCTTTTACTCACTCAAATGTTTTGTTTACCCAACCCTTTTCTCTTCGGTGCCACCTCTCGCCATAAATAATGACCGCTCCCTAATCGGATAAGCACGCGCAGAAAAATTTTATTATAAAATAAATCACGAGGAATTGTGACGTTGGCTGTAATTTTCATACGCCAAAATGACAGCCGTACACAACTAATCGTATTTTTTGGACAGGCCTTTAATAAGTTTCTAACTGTTGAAGAGATTTGTTGATGGAAATGTTTCAAGTGGAATTTTTATACATTTATTCGACCTAACCAGAACAGTTGCAAAAAATGCGATTATAGGCTTTCTTGTAGCTTTAAATTTTCATCATTTTGTTACATAAAAATTTGGAAAACTGTAACAAAAGTCTATATTTTAATACGTATCGTAGATTTTGTAATTTAATGTTCTATTCAGGCTTTTAGCCAGGGTTCTAAAAGAGGGCGTCCAATTTTGACATAACGATACATCTATAGTGAAGAGGGGTATGGGGGTTCGAGAAAACGTTCCTTTGGAAAATTGTTACTTCTTGTTAGTATCTTTCCAACCTCGTTTGAAATTTTTTGAACACACTTGGCTTTGTGAGTTTGTGCCACTATTGCCTCTTTACTTAACTACGACATTTTCGTTCCGCCAGGTACGCCATCAAATTGATCAAAATGTCAAATGTATAATAATAATGAGAATTGAAGCTATTTCGTTTCGGATATATTAATATACTTAGGGAATCATTGAAAATAATTTCCCTTTTCCCCCAGAATTTGGGCGTCCAAAGGCGTCCACTTTTTGTTCTAGGGGCGTCCCAGGACGCCTGGACGCCCTTCTGGCTATAAGCCTGGTTCAATTTTTACTTTGTCTTCTTTACGTTTAGTCAAAATCGACGGAAATTGGGGTGAATGGACTCCCTGGAGCGCTTGTTCACACAGCTGTAACGAAGGCAAGAGATTACGTACAAGAAAGTGCGACAATCCTGAACCAAAAAATAAAGGAAAGCCTTGTAAAGGTTCATCAGAACATAAAATTCTTTGTGTTCAACCTAGATGTAATCTCGGTAAGTGGTGAAACGCGTATTGTTAGATGAAAATTGTTATTGTTCGTCTTGTGCTATCGTGTTGTGTTGTGTTCTATTGTCTGTTCTAATCTGTTCTCTGTTTTAATCTGTTCTCTGTTTTAATCTGTTCTCTGTTCTACTTTGTTCTCTGTCTGTTCTCTGTGCTAATCTGTTCTCTGTTTTAATCTGTTCTCTGTTCTAATTTGTTCTCTGTTCTAATCTGTTTTGTTCTATTTGTTCTCTGTCTGTTCTCTGTTTTAATCTGTTCTGTTCTAATCTGTTCTCTGTTCTAATCTGTTCTCTGTTCTAATCTGTTCTCTGTTCTAATCTGTTTTCTGTTCTAATCTGTTCTCTGTTCTAATCTGCTCTCTGTCCTAATCTGTTCTCTAGCTGTTCTAATCTGTTCTCTGTTCTAATCTTTTCTGTTCTGTTCTGTTCTGTTTTAATCCCAATCTGTTCTGTTCTGTTCTGTTCTAATCCCAATTTGCTCTAATCTCAATCTGTTCTAATCCCAATCTGTTCTAATCCCAGTCTGTTCTTTTCTGTTGTAGTCCCATTCTATTGTATTCTAATTCTATTGTATTCTAATTTTATTCCATATTATTCTATTCTATTTTATTAACTACTATCGCATTGTTCTATTCAATTCTATATATTATATCTTATTGAATTATTTCACAATACATAGTCGTTTTAACTGAAAATTTGAACCGTTTCTCTGTAGATTTCGATGACACAGACTTCCGTGATGGAAGATTTGGAATGTGGGAGAATGATATCTATGACACACCTGGCTTGAATTGGATTATTGGTAAGGGTAATACACCCACAGAAGGGACTGGTCCTCATGGAGACCACACTACAAAGAAAGGTGATGAAATGAACTAAACTATAGTACACACTTAATGTATGCTCTCGAGGGAAATTAATGTTGAGGAAAACAAAACTAACTATTCGGGTAGGCTCGCAGTAGCTCGGAAGAGTGATTTTCATTGGCTCGATTTGACAATTGCTTTTGTGTTTACAACAATGAATTGCTTCGTTCTTTAGAAAACCCCCATCCAATTGGAGACGACCTTCCGAGGTACTGCGAGGCTTCCCAACTATTCATTTCTGTGTGTGTTTGTGTTATATACTCAGAGGAATATGATGTTTGTGGTGTTAATCTGAGTGTTTATCCACACCGGGCAAGCTGAAAAGTTTGCTTGACCACGGTGGGAATCGAACCCGCGACCTTTGAGTTACTAGTCCAATGCTCTAACAACTGAGCTACGAGGTCAAGTCTGTGTGGATGCACACTCAGTTGATATCGAGAAAGGGCCCTGCTGTCTGTCTTACCTCTAACCAAAATTAACTTGCCTATTTCTTATGTGTAGATTTTTACCTCTACGTGGAGTCCACTGGCCGACGAGAAAACGACGTTGCTCGTCTTATGAGTAAAACCTTGCCTCAAACTAGTCCAAACACAAAATGTTTCAAATTCTTCTATTATATGTTTGGTCGCTCGATCGGATCCCTCACAGTGCGTTTGATCCCCGAAGGTGAACAACAGCAGGTCTTGTTTACCAAGCGAGGTTCTCAAAGTGGCAAATGGAAATCGGCAGAGTTGACGTTAAACACGGCGAAGCCTTATCAGGTATATTTAACAATTACTGAATGAGATTGAGCACGATATGAAGAATTATCAAGCCCGAAGTTTGCCGTTATCAACCGAGGCCGAAGGCTGAGGTTGATAACTGCAAACTGAGGGCTTGATAATTCTTCATATTGTGCGAAAACCGAATTCAATAATTGTTTTATTATTTATTTAAAAAATTCAAAACAAACATTTGTATTTTATTTGTATTAAGAAAAAAACAATTCCTTAGTTCTTCGGCAGCCGTCGTCGCGTCATATCAATGGCGTCAGCGAGTCAATGTGATTCTCGTCGTCATAGTAATCAGTATGGCGCAAACGCGTCCAAATTTTTTTCATATTGACTCTTTGACGTCATTTTGCTAATATGAATGTGAAAAATCCGTATTTGGTTAGCCATTCAGGTGATATGACAATTTCACAGTTGACTGTTAGCCAATCAGAAACCGGGAATTTTTTAAATAAATAATAATAATTATTATCGGTGGGTGTCGTGCAAACGGAGGACACATACCTAACTAATGGTCCAGTATTTTCAATAGTAATTATATTTAGAAATGCTGGAAATGTGAGACGTTCTCTGGTTTGAAATATTTATTTATCACCAGCTTTTGGCTCCCAGACTGCAGCCTTCAGTCTGGTAGACTTTAGCCTTCAGCTTGCAGCCTTTGGTAGACTTTATAACTATGCCCGCGGTTAAAGGCTGCAGCCGAAAGCTCGTGGTAAATAAATATTTCCAACCAGAGAACGTCTCAAAAATCATTAAGTAATTATATTATTGATTATCGCTATCGACAGTGTTTTGATCTACAGCGTTCCGATCTGAGTTAAAAATGGTTTCAAATTGATAAAAATGGTCCCTGAATTGAAATTTTCAAGCTGAAATTGTCTATACCGAAAATTCAGGTTGTTTAGACCATTAGGACAGGAAACATGTGTAAAACTAGTTTAGAACTCATGTATATCCACATTTGATAGAGAAGAATATTTAGAGTATAATGTATATAGTTTCACCTATGACTTTCATGGCGTGTTTATTGTATATACCTGTTTTCGATGTATTATTTAAAGCACGAGTATGAATGTTTCAGAACCATCCTCAGAGATACGAAAACCTTTCCTCATGAACTATTAATGAGTTTTTAAATAGTACATAAACATGATTTACCATACTCTTAAACAAATATTTCGAGAGTCTTTGTTTTAAAAGCAGCGACTTGGATTATATTTTCTGATTTTGCTATCTCAATCATCGCGTTTTTAAGCCATATTTTGTGGTCATATACCGTAGAATAGATACCATGCAAATAGTGAATTATATAAAATATTTTTACATGTTGTAGCTGGTTTTCGAAGCCACGCTTGGCAAACCACCTTACTCTGATATCGCCATTGACGACGTCTTTATAGATGATGGGAACTGTGGTAAGAATCATAAGCAATCATTATATCATACTTTCCTATCTGTCATTTGAGACACGCAACATGAATATACAGTCAAGTATAATTTGTTGTTCCATACGTAATATGTAATCATGGTATGACGATCGAATTTTTCATTTTTTTACTCACTTTTGAGGAACATTTGAAAAAGGCAAATTAAACACTTTTTACACCTCGCGTTTCCCGTGAATAACTGCTGACTATAAAGCAGAAATTGTTAGGGACAGACCATTAGAAAAGTGAAAAAAAAATTATTCCCAGAAAAAAATTAGGAAAAAATATCTTCCCAGGCAGAGTGCAAAAAAAAATCCCTAGCTTGGAAGATAAGATATGCCTGTAAATTTCACTTAAAAAAATATTTCCAGCCATCA
This sequence comes from Paramuricea clavata, assembly GCA_902702795.2. Lineage (NCBI taxonomy): Eukaryota > Metazoa > Cnidaria > Anthozoa > Malacalcyonacea > Plexauridae > Paramuricea > Paramuricea clavata. The sequence goes on along the minus strand of CACRXK020001077.1, from coordinate 2,730 downwards.
AGTGAGAAAAAAAAATTACTTCTATAGGTGTACAAAAATATATATTGCCTCTTAGAAAATCCCCCCCCCCCCCATCACTTTTCTAATGGTCCGTCCCTTAGAAAGAGTTATTGTTGAAACGATTCAGCCCCTACAAATGACGTCACAACACATTACGTCACAACACATTTTAATCCTGAAATTTCAGTGGATATATATGATCTAGTTTGTTATTTTTTTCAGACTGCAAAGATAAATATGTGGTGTGTAAATACTGGATGAAGGGTGGATACTGTAAAAAGGCGTTTCTTTACATGTATTTGTTCTGCCCAAAATCTTGCAATTTCTGTGGTAAGCATCAAGCAGTAGTATTGCGTCATTCTGGATTAAACTACTAAGTTAACTTGAATGACTTAGATTCTTATACTTCACTTGGTGGAATTAATATTAGGATGTTAGGGTTTGTAATCCAAGTGAGAATATATACATTTTAAGACCTAACCAGGAACGACTGCGAAAGGTCTTAAAATGGTTAGGTCTTAAAATGTATATATTCTCACTTGGATTACAAACCCTAACATCCTAATATTAATTCCACCAAGTGAAGTGCAAGAATCTAAGTCATTCAAGTCCACCTTATCACAACCCGCACACCCGATTACCTATATATACATGAACTTACGGTTACAGCTCAACAGCTGGCCTCTGTAGCTCAGTTGGTTAGAGCGCTGCACCGGAATCCAGGGCCGTAGGTTCAATTCCTACCAGAGGACCTTGTGCTGCATTTTTCGCAGTCGTTCCTGGTTAGGTCTTAAAATGTATATATTCTCACTTGGATTACAAACCCTAACATCCTTATACTAAGTTAAGCCTCTTTTCAATTCATCGCAAGGGGTCTACCATTTTTGGCTACTATCTGACTTTATTTACACTGGATAGCTTTATCAGTTCTAAACAGTTTTCCCTAGAGGTCCACTAAGGGTAATCGCTTATTGATCCTGTGTTACTGCAGAAATAAACCCAAACTAAACTTACAATCTTTATTTCTACTGGATAGTTCTGTCAGTTCTAAACAGTTCTTTCTAGAAATCCAGTAAAGGGTCATCTCTTGATGATCCAGTGTTACTGCAGAAAGAAACCTAGACTAAACTAACTTTGTTTTTACTGGATAGCTCTATCAGTCCTAAACTGTTCTCCCTATAAAAGGTCCAGTAAGGGTCATACCTTATTGATCCAGTGTTACTGCAGGAGGAAACCTAAACTAAACCACCTGTATTTATACTGGATTAGCTATATCAGTTTCAACTGCTCTTCACTGTTCGAAGTCCAGCGATGTTCATGAATATTTTGGGTATATTATCTCCAGGAATAAACAGGAGATACCCTGTGGTTCAAACCGGAATCACTCCTCTTACATGAGACTTGAGGCGAATTAGAATGAGACAATTGCATATATAGCAGGAATCAGACTCCAATCACAGCTTGCCAACATGGACTGATGATTGTGCCATGTTTATAAATTCAGGTTGTCAAGATGACCCCGTGTGGAACTGTAAAAGATGGTCTTTGAAAGAATGTAAAAAGAACCCAATATGGATGGAAGTCTATTGTCCTGTGACCTGTCAAGCTTGCGGTGAGTAAAACAGATATGACTTGTATTATAGTCTGTCAAAATATGATGGTCTGGGAGCCAGGTAAACTTCAAAGCCACAAAATAGAAGATCTTTGTTTGATGTTGAACTGTACCTCACCATGCACAAAACCTTTGTCTCAACTTCATTAAATATTATTCATCGTGGTTGCACGTTTCATCTCAGCTATCCCTATTGGACGATTACTTCATTATACGAAAATACAATGAGTTCAAATTAACATAAACTCAGACAAAAACCTTACACAATGACTTCTGTTCAGTTTCCAGGCCATGGGCAGTTGGGCACTGCCATGAAATGGGCAGTTGTCCAACGTGCATGTTGATATACAATCAGTTACAAAAGTTTTTGGACAATCCTGCAATATATAACTAGGTGTACACAACATCAACAAGCTCTCCACCCCTCCCCCCCTGTCCCCGTTCAATTAAACAATTTTGGGGAAATGTAATAGGGAAAATAGGTCAACTAGCTAGCTAATTGCCTTAATCCAAAAGTGAATTCGATAAGGCACTAGGGGCACACACATACCCCTCCTCCCAGTAATTCCATCCATCCATGCAATTTATTTTATTTTATCTCTCCTATAGGTTGTTATGATAAGAATATCTGGTGTCATTATTGGCAACGTTTGGGACAATGTGAAAAAAATCCTGGCTATATGAAACTTTACTGCCGTAAAGCTTGCAAACTTTGCACGTGAATGGAGAGTTTGTTATGGATATCACACTACATCACCATCAACATCATCCCTGACAGGTAAGACATGCTCATCTATCGTCAATCAATTTCAAGTTTTTCTAACGGATCGCGTTGTCGCTAATCAAGTTTTAATAAACAAATGTTTTGTAAAATAAATAAAGCCTTCATGGTTTTAATAAACCAAAAACGTAAATTTAACTCAAGTAAATAATAAATAAAAAATTAAATGAAACAAAAGGTAAAGCAAAGAAATTTAAGGGGACGTGACTGTAACTATTAATATATATACATATTTGAATTATGCAAGTTTGTAATATTTTAAAGAAAATTGCAGTTGTAAAAGCTATTAAATGAATCGAATTTTGATAAAATAAATAATAAACAGTTTCATAAATGT